>JAODAL010007725.1:0-122976 GCA_025379985.1 Phyllomedusa bahiana | reverse complement strand
CGCGATTTCTTTTTCATTTTTAAAATTTTTTTTACCTATCACACAAATAACCTTTAGATTAATTTACAGCTTTTTTACGGTATGGGGATCCAATATTGAGAGTTTTTTTTGAATGTAGGCAAAATTATTTTTTTATAAAATTTTTTTTATTTTATTATTTATTTATTTTTTTTTTACCCCTTTTTGTTTTTTATTTTTGTTAAAATCCAGAAGGAAAAACTAATTTTTACTTTTTTTTTTTAACTTTTAGTAAGGGTTTATCATATTTAATCCCTGATACTTACTTTCGTGTCGTAGATACAGGCGTATAAAGGAGCAACAGTGTCCCACTGCAGGCTTGTTTTTACAGAACCCGGGGTGATTCTAGGTCCCCGGGGCTGACTGACCGACTTCCCAGGTTCCTTTGGGGCACCGGGAGTCCGATCCCCGATGAGAAGGAATGTCCTTTAATTATGCCGAGGTCAGGAGGGCCCGGGGACCAAGGTTTCCCCCACTTCCGGACTTAAAGAGATTTTCTGGGAAAAGGGGCTTTTAAGTAGAGTTTTTATGCGCTGGGGTTTGGGGGTTTCGAAAAACTCCTTTTCTCTGATATCTGAAAACGTATGTTCACACGGATTCAACACGCTTTTGGAACAACCCCTAGGGGACATGATAAGGGTACTGCGCCAGTATCTGACGTCTTTTCAGCCTAATATCCAGTGCAGGTCCGTTTGCTACATTTTTAAATGCCCCGTACACCATTATCAGAGGCATTACAGAGCGCCCGCAGCACTTTGTAATTTTGGGGTGTGTGCGGGAGGCGGGTGCACTAGAACCATACAAAGCTATAGATTTATAGCTTCAGTACGGCAACCCGGGCGCTTTACAACTGGAACAGGCAAAACCACTTTCTAATGGTATACCCGACCGGGAACTGTCGTACAAGACTAGAATGCACCGATTTTTGACCCGCATAGACAGGGTTCATAATCAGGCCATTCTAAATAATATTTTGCCATGAAATTCAAACGTTTAAAAATTGAATTTCATACACCAACCCCCCGGTGTCTTTTTTAGCTCGAAAATGCGTACCATTCACCATTTTTAAACCCGGGCGCACTCCAAATCAGGCATACAGAGCGCCCTGGGACATTGTAATGCTCTGAGACGGGGGGCATGCGGGATGTGGGGCCCCCTAGAACCGTACAAAACTAAGATTTATAGCTTTAGTATGAAAAAACCCGGCGCATTTTCTGCTGGAAAAGGGAAAAGCACTATAAAAGGGTTTACCTGAGCCCAAAGTGTCGCTTTTAGCTAAAAGCGCAAAATTAGACCCACATAGAACCGGTTCAAGATTTGGAGCATTCTAAAATACTTTAAAGGCGGCAAAAAAAAATTGTGCCTGGGCAGCAAAAATTATACATGTTGCACTTAAAGCCCAAATAGGCAAATTCCTAAAAGGGCTAAAAAAAACAGCTCCAAAATCTAGATCAAATATTTTTGCTTTTTGCTACTGTGGATTTTTTTTATATACGTGTTTTTTATAAATGTATATTATTTAAGTCTTTTATTATTTAAGGAATGTATATTATTTAAGGCTATGTTCACACTGCGAAATTGGTGCAACTGTAGTCCTGCAATACCCCAGGTGTTTTAGAAGTACCGCTGGCAAGGGCGTTTAAACCTGTGTTTGGTTTTTTAAATTTATTTCTTTCTGCTCTCATTGAGCTTCACTTTCCTTGACATGCCCTTTTTTTTCCCTCCCAACACGTCATATGCATTGGGGAAGACGGAAAGTAATCGTATGAGTTATCGTATTTGCGGGGCGTATTTCATTGCATAATTGCACTGCAATAAACCCGAAGCAAATACGCAGTGTGAACATACCCTAAGGCTATGTTCACACAGCTTAATTGCGGGACGTAATTACGCCCCGCAATTACGCCGTGTGGACGGGGGCGGGAGCGGGGGAGTAAGCAGGGGGCCCGGCCATTCGCCGGCCCATAGACAATCACTGCTAGCGGCGCGTATACGCCGCTAGAAAGTGACATGTCAATTATCTCCCCGCCCGGCGGATTCGCCGGGCGGGGAGAGGAGACGTACTCCATAGTTCTCTATGAGAACTGTGAATTACCGTAATGAATGGGCCGTTTTCGGCCTGTAATTGGCGCACTTCGCCGCGTAATTACGGACCGAAATACGGCCCATTATAAGCCGTGTGAACATGCCTTAAGTGTAATCTATGTTTCTCCACTTTCTTATATGCATTGTATTTCATTTGTCTCAGTTTTCTAGATGTTTGATTTTATCAGTAAGTGGAAGCACTTTTTATGACATTCAAACGTTGAAAACCTTCACATAATCAGGGCCATCTTTTCCATTGGAGCTAACAAACGAAACATGGAAACCTCCAAAAAAGCATTTATGCAATACAATTCATGCAATACATGAAAAAATCTTTGAGGTTCTTAGTTCACATGTTTTGATCAAAACTGTTTAAGCCACCTCCGACTTTCAACGGGACCTCAATGCAGGTGGTCCTACTCTATTATTACCTCTCATTTGAATCCAGTTCAGACTTCTCATTGGGTCCCCAGACCTCTATAATCCAGAGAGAAAAAAGGCACCAGCTTTATAAGCATACTGCACTGATTTAGTAATCTTTTCCATTGGGCACACTAGGCAGTTGCCCGGGGGCCCCACAATTATGGGGGCCCCAAGTGGTATATGTATGTCCCAGGAATACAAGAAACATACCCTGGATCCCTTGGTTGGCTTTGCTTATTTTATTGTTTGTATATTTTCAGGATGTGCAAACAGTTAAAAACCATGGTGGAGAATGGAGCCAAAGGCTCCCTGCCCTGCTGATTAGTCTTGTAGACTGCAAGCTGCTGGTGTCCAGACATAAGTGGTGTGATAATATGAGTGTGCTTGGGGGTGGCTAGAGGCATAATCTAGTGTGATGTCATGTATTTCATAGGGCCCACTGCAGTGCTCTGCCCGGAGGCCCAAAATGCTGTTAAGGCAGCTCTGCACATAATAGGTGATAAATGTCTAATTGCAAGGGCCCCCTCTTTGGAATCACCAACAATAACTAAAATGGGGGTCCTAAACTCCCTGTAGGGGCCCCCCTCTTTGGGATCACCAACAATAACTAAAGTGGGAGTCCTAAGCTCCCCATTACCCCTAAATGCCTAATTTCTATGAGGAGAAAGCTAATTAGAGCGATGGTCCCACATGTGCAGTGTGGGGTACAGCCGAGGATGTGCAGTAAGGAGGAGTTGCAATATAACAGTGGTCGGGCATGCTCACTGCCACTCCAGTCTTCGGCTATGGAGTTGATGTCTCTGCCAGTCCTGTAAACATTAAATGGTGATGCTTGATTGATCTCCATTCAAACATATCCTCACTGCAGCTGGGGGGCTCTGGATCCCAAATCTAGTTATCAGGGGGAGTCCTGGCAGCAGGGCCCTCAGCAATAAAATAGTTATTACCTGTTACGTGGATAAGTGACAAATGTCAATGTGTGAAACCCCGTTTAAAGGGACAGGATTGTTTTTCCATTATGTATTACCTGATCCTACGACAGTGAAATCCTCAGTAGTAGAACCTCCCAGCAGGACATAGATACATATATACAGAATATACTATATACCCGGTAATGCCCACAACATAGTAATGCAATACAACCATCCACACACAAACGACTTGTCATGTGGAGTCCAAACACCAGCAAATCTGCATATACGTTAAGGGGCAAGGGGATTATAGGGTGTCCTGCAGAGCCACAGCTGCTAATCGCAGATTACTGAATACTTTATGTGATTTATGTTGCTGTATTGATATTTGTATCTTTGCACAAAGACATACAATAAAAATGCAAAAACAGTAACAAACAGATCTAATATATACATGAAGACGGCTGTGATCCATGCACAACAGCCATGCCAGATGGGATAAAAATACACCGACACTGGTTCTTACCATCAGGCCGACATCTATGGAAACCTTTGTGGCACCACTCATTGTCTTCTTCCCCGTCTGTCTGCTGTGACCCCTGAAATTCGCCCCAAAGGACAGCGGACCCCTCTGTTCTTGTCCAGTCCACCTCTCTCTCCAGATCCTTATCCTCGGTCATGTCTTTCATTCCCAATGGAGACTCCACCGTGGTGTGAACAATCCCTGCGTCGGCTTGCTGAGCAGCGGATGCCATGGCGTGTCTGATAATTGTATTTGTTTTTTTGTGCGGGGTCCTATGTGACCCCAAAAACGTCCTCATTCGCCCTGGTTTAGCTGTTGTTATTATCAGCGAGCAGCACAGCTCACACTGTATTCAGCGTTCTCCCCCTCCCTCCATTTTCTGCGCTCCCCCTGCCGCTCTTTGCCTCTCCGAGGAGAAAAGCTGTTTTCTCACATACTTACAAAAGCAGCACTGCCACCTAGCAACCCAGCCAATTAACATCATTATCTCCTAGGCAGGAGCTGTACTGTATATATATAGCAATGCATTGTCTCTCCGTGCACACACATCCTCCACGGACAATGCTTTGATTTTTAATCGTTTTACTGCAACATTTTTAAAATTTTGTAAATTTATTGCTTAAGGCAGCAGCAGGTTTTACCCTTGTATTTCTGCACTGTAAGGCTACGTCCACACGGCAATTGTAAAATACTGGTCAAATTCTATTACAGAATCTGACGGTATTTTACAATCCGTTTTTGGCACAATTTTTGCACGGATTTTGCGGACGGTTTTCGGATTCGGCTGGCCCATCAACATGAACCTACATTTTATGTTGGAAATTCGACAGAAGAATGTACACGTTCCAAGTTTATTTTACACCGTTTTTGGATTTGAAGTCTGACCTCAGAAAATCCGAGCTGTGTAGACTACAGCTTGGATTTAAAAAAAAAAAAAGAAAAAAAAAGGGCGACATGTATGAAGATCGGCGCATCGGAGCGCACGTTTTCGCCCGATTTAAAGTGAAAGCTGCGCCTCATGTTTGTCGGCACCCGAGGTGTGCTCATACATGCGGTGTAAAGTCCCCTGCGCCTCGCCAGTGTGTGAGGCGCAGTGCGGGACTTAGGCGCAGAAAGGACTGCGCCTAACATGTATTCCGATTCGAGACAGGCTGGAAATGAGCGAAAAATCATTAAACATGTTAGTGAATAGCAAAAAGAGTTGTCTTTCAAATGAATGAATGAATAAAGTGAAAAATCAAAGCTGTCTAAAAGCGAATAAATGTAGTGAAAAAGTGGATCATTAAAAATTAAAGTGAAAATATATAAGATCGCTCAAGAAATAAATCTCGTCTCTCAGCTTTGTGCGGCATGGAGTATGAATCAAAAAAATCATTTTTATTAGGTGTAAAACATTGTCTGAAAAAAGAGCTGAAACCTTCTAAAAAAATACATAAATACAATCACTAATGAAAAATCAAGAACGGCGCAACATCAGAAATTTGGATATTGAAAATTGCCGGGAAATACAGTAATTCAAATTCTGTAACCACTTCTCATTGGTCGGCATAAACCAGCCAATCAGACTAGGAGCGACAGTGGCCCATCATATTCCTATGGGAAGTATTGACCAATCACATGAAAAGGCGGACAGTTCAAAATACAGTAAAAAAGGCAGAAAAGAGCTTATTGGTTGAGCCCAGGCGGCAGATATGAATCCACCAATCATATGTAGTGCGTCTATTTTGAGTTAGCAAGAAGGGCGCGATAGAAGGGCGCCCTTAAATGTTATTACTGTCTATGGGAAAATATTCTAGTACTGTGATTGGTTGTGGGGAAGAGGGGCTCGTCCAGCTTAGCCAATCAGCGGCTGAGCTACTTATCTCATAGAGTTCTATGAGGAAAAGAAATGCAGAGCGAGCTCTGTTTGTGATTGGCTAAGTTAAAAGAGGCGCGGTTATTTGGGCCAATGAGAGAGCGAGCGACGCTCTTATGGGTTTTCTAATGCAATCTATAATAAAACTGTACATGGCCGAAATCAAATGATAAGACTCATTGAGTTGTACCGATCTGTATATAAAATGAACAATAATATGGGGGTAACGAAAATAAACAAATAAATATGAATTCAATGAGTTCATTTTTATTTCTTTATTTTCTTTAGCCCCATATTATTGATCATTTTATATACAGACCGGTACAACTTCATGAGTCTTATCATTTTATTTCGGCCATGTACAGTTTTATTATAGATTGCATTAGAAAACCCATAAGAGCGTCGCTCGCTCTCCCATTGGCCCAAATAATCGCGCCTCGTTTAACTGAGCCAATCACAAACAGAGCTCACTCTCACGCGTTGTTAGGGATTTGATTGATTTATGTTTTAGAAGGTTTGATCTCTTTTTCAGATAATGTTTTACACCTAATAAAAACGATTTTGGAATCATACTCCATGCCTCATGGAGCTGAGAGCTGTGTACTGTTGTAACAGTCGACCTAGAGCCCATTTTGCCCGTTCTCGCTTCACTTCGCCTCCTCCGGCTCATTTACACCAGAATCAACTAGGTCTACCTGTCGGAGCTGTAGAGCGCTGCAATGCACCGCACTTTGCCGACCCGCGATCATTCATGCCTCGGACTATTCGAAAGCGCCGCGTCCCGCCCCAGAACGCCCACACCGCGCCCATTGCACGCCCCTTCATGTTAGGCGCATCCGAAAGTGGCGAAGGCTGCGCATAACATCACATCCCTGCGTCTGACAGGGGATTCGAGTCGGTGAGCCGCAGTTTTCGCCAGAAAACAGCCGCAACTCCCGATCATACATGTCGCCCATAATTTTTAGTAGGTTTTCAAATTAGAAAAAATAAAGAAATATATTATTGTAAGCCAATAATATTGGAACGACTGGAGTAGTGAATCCACTGGACCACCGCAAGAGGTGGTAACAGCCACGCCAGGGAGCGGCGTCTAAGTAGGTCCCGGCATTCACCAGAGCCCGCCGCAAGGCAGGATGGACTTGCTGCAGTGGGAGTCCTACCATGTCGCTACCCGTGATGCGACTTGCTTGCGATGGCAGCCGAGGTGCAGCGGGGTACCGAATCGTAAGACGAAAACCGTAATCGAGGACAGGCAGGCAGGTCAGGGCAGACGGCAAAGGTACGTGGTTAAGAAACGTAGCGAAGGGTTGGAAACACAGCAAGACAAGAACGATCTTCTGACACGCTTTTTCTAAGGCACTGGGCAACATAGATCCAGAGACGCAGGCCAAGACAATATATAGGGTCAGCGCCCGGCAATCAGCCAATTACCGGCGCACTGGCCCTTTAAATCTACGAGAGCGAACGCGCGCCCTAGGGAACGGGAGCGTGCACACCGGCCGGCAGTGGAGACGGCAGGACAGGAGTGCGGCTAGGTGAGTAGTTGCCGGCACAGCGAGTGCTCCCGCAGCCAGACACGCGGCGCAACCCGACCCCGGCAAGGTCTATGGAAATATTTTTTGCCAGTTTCAAAATCCGAAAAAAACCCTGCCGTGTAGGCGTACCCTAAGGGCATGTCCCCAGGGCACGGGCTTTCGGCCAGTTTTTCAGATGGTTTGCGGTTTTTCAGATCGTCTGAAAAAACGTCCGAAAATGAGTGCAATGCTGCTCTATGGAAAACCCGTACAGCAGTCCACACTGCACGGGTTTTCCGCCCGGCGATTTTTCCACGCGCGCGCCGCCCGAAAGACATTGTACTTGCACATTCTTCTGTCCGGTTTTCGGACGACATATGAGCAAGTGAATGTGAAAGGGGAGGGCTTTTCCCTGCTCATCGCGGAGAAAAGCCGCCCCCCCCCCCTGCGCCGTGTGCACTGGATAAACTGATCGGTATTTGTCCCTTGCCATGGGGACGCGCCCTAAGGAGGACTGCTTCACATTTGTGCTTTCTGTTGCATTTGAAAGACAGAAAAATGTACGGAAACTGATGCCCATTCATTTCTATGGACGGTATTTTACAATCTGCTTTTGTTTTTTGGCACTTTTTTTTGTACGGATTTTGCGGTCGGTTTTCGGATTCGGCCAGCCCATTGACATGAACCTACATTTTATGTTGGAAATCTGGCAGAAGAATGTACACGTTCTAAGTTTTTTTTTTACACCGCTTTCAGATTTAAAGTCGGACCACAGAAAAACCGAGCTTTGTAAACTACAACTCGGATTTTCTATCGAGGTCTATGGAAATGGCTTACAGTCAGTTTTTCACCGGTTTCAAAATCCGAAAACCGACTGAAAAACCTCTGTCGTGTATACGTACCCTAAGGCCTGGTTCACATTTGTGCTTTCTTTTGTTCTTTTCCATTTGAAGGACAGAGAAACGTAAGGAAACTAATGCCCATCCTTTTCTATGGAGTTTTGAAGCTCTCAGTTTGCATCAGTTTGACTCTGTTTCGGCAGATTTTTTTTTTTTTTATGGGAAAAAAATAGCAAAGTCTGCTGCACTATTTTTTTCCATTAAAAAAAACACAGACATCAGACAGAAAGGACCCTTCCATTTTTTTTTTTTTTACATTGAAGTCAATGGTGAACGGATGCTAATGGATCATTTACATCCGTTTGACGGATTCGTTATTTGCTCTTACGCATGTGCAGAGGAACATTACCCTTTTATAGGGTTTAATAAAGAACGGACCAGTTTTGAACGGATGCCAAGAGATATAAAAGTATCCTTTTCTTTTATGGATCAGCTTAAAGGCTCTGTCAAATAAATAGATATTATGGGTGACATGTATGATTAATGGCGCTTAGACGCCAATTTTCATGTGCATAAGAATAGTGTGGAATGCACCTGATTTATGAACCCCGCTCTACAGCAGATCATAAATCAGGCACATTCTAGCGCTAAGACGACACTTCTGGCTCAGGTAAACCACTTTGAAAGGGGTTTACCTGTTCAAGCAATAAAGCGCCTAGAATTGCCATAGTGAAGCTATAAATCTATTGCTTCGTACGGTTCTAGTGCGCCCCGGGCACTGAGAACGGGCGCATTACAAAGTGCCGCGGGAGGGATTTCAGTAATGCGAACGGGGCTGTGCTTGATGTCAGACTACTGGCGCAGCCCCGTTCGTGCATATCGGCCTTTGACTTTTGGCTGCATCAGTTAATTTCCATTTTCACGCAGGTGTCCATTGCTGACTTTTACTTTAGACGATTATCCACACCTGCAGATTTTTGTAAACTTCAGCAAAAGCCATATCACTTCATTTCACGGGAATAGGATTTGTTCTTCCACATTAACTCAATGGAGAAATTCATAACAAATTTGTGCTCAATCTGCAAAAGAAATGTATATGCTGTTAAGGGAGGACAGATTTGCTGAGAAAATTTGCTGCTAAAAGTCCACAGGTAAAAATCTGGTGGTAGAGATCTTGGTACAGATTTTGATGCAGATTTCTTATTCAATGGGGAAAATCCATAAGGATGAATGCACACAGGACAAACTGCAGATTTTTGGTGCGGGCTTGCACACAGAAAATCCACAGCAAATTACAGTATTAGCCATAGGGATGGGAAATAACATTCCATGCCAATATGGCAGAAATTTCCACACAGAAATTATTCTTCGGTGTGGATTTTTGAATACACTATATAGGGCCACATGTATGAAAACTGCCTAGGTCTAAAATTCACTATGTTTCCCATTGCAACCAATCAGAGCGCCCCTTTAATTTCTCCAAAGCACTATATGAAATCAAAGGGGCGATCTGATTGGTTGCAATGGGAAACATAGTGAATTTTAGACCTAAACAGTTTTCATACATGTAGCCCTATATGTCAATATCTATTGTGGATTTAGTGCAGATTTTACCACATGAAATTGAAGAGGGTGTAATCTGCACCAAAATCGTCACCAAAATATGCTCGATCTGTTGCACATTTTTGCATGCAGATTTACTTGAGGATATGCTGCAGAATTTTTTTTGCATCAGATCTATGCCTTGTGCATTCATTCTTAGGCTATGTTCACACGGCTTAACTGCGGGGCGTAATTACGCCCCGCAGTTACGCCGTGTGGCCGGGGGCGGGAGTGGGGGAGGGAGCGTCATAGACAATCACTGCTAGCGGCGCGTATACGCGCCGCTAGAAAGTGACATGAGAATTATCTCCCCCCTCGACATATTCGCCGAGCAGGGAGAGGAGACGTAATCCATAGTTCTCTATGAGAACTGCGGATTACCGTAATGAATGGGCCGTTTTCAGGCCGTAATTTGCGCACTTCGGCGCGTAATTACGGACCGAAATACGGCCCATTTTAAGCCGTGTGAACATAGCCTTAAACTCCACACCACAAATCAAATTACCTATGAAAAAAATGCATCTGCCTTCTGCTGCATACCTACAAATCCACAGGTGAAATCTGCTGCATTTCCATTCTGAATCAATTTACCCTAAAAAAATAAATTAATGCAACTGAAAGCAAAAGTTGTTTCATCAGGTATTTTATCCATCATCCAAATTACTTAAATGGATTAATACTGTCTCTGTCCACGATGGAAGCATTATGTGTCCCATCATTTTTAATTTGAGTGTCACAATTAAAAGGTTGTTCCAACCATAGACTTTGATGGTATATTGATAGGATATCCCATCAAAGGCTGATAAGTGTGAAGGTGGGACCTGCACCTATCATGGGAATGGGCCACCAATAGGCTCATCTCAGAATGGAGAACTGGTTGCACTTGCACAGGACTCTCCATTCTGCTCTATAGAAATTCTGAGTACAGGTGAACACACTGATCACCTGTACTCAGAACTCCCGTAGAACAGAACGGAGAGATAAGTGCAAGTGCAACCATTTCTCTATTCTGAGTTGACATTTTTGGGTGCCCGTTTCCAAGATAGGTGCGAGTTCCACCTTCATACCTATCAGACTTTGATAGCATTAATATAAACCATCAAAGTTTGTGGTGGAAATACCCCTTTGAGTTGTTTAAATCTGTTGTATTCATCCTCCCATGAACTTCAATGTTAAAATAATGGAATTGGCAGATTGGTGATGTCGCTCCCTGTTGTGTCTTATTAGCAGCACTTATAAGTTTCTTACTGCCGAGCTTTAACCCTTTAGAGCCCCGTTCCCTTGTGCCCCACTGTTTAGACCCTTTCATCACCAATGTCCCTCTAAAGGCTTCATCTGGAAATAACACAGATAAAATAGCAGTTCACTGATGTAGAATCACCCAATGCGGCTAACCTGCTTCACGTTGCTGGACATGGAACCCAAGCAGATCCACTTCAAAGAATTGACGTGTGTTTAAAAAAAAATCTCACTGTAGTTCACATGTTGAATTCCATGTTAAAATCTGTTTTTGTGAACCTACCCTTAAAGGGATGTTACCACAACATCATTTTCACATGCATTCACATAGAAAGTTTATGCACACTGTGTACATGTGCAAATCCTGTGTGGGAAATGCTTTGGAGACAGGATGCTATTTTAGCTCATTGAATCCAGGTTGCTGAAAAGTGAAACATAAGGAAGAAATCTAGGGGTATGACTTATTTTACTTCCAGGTACTATATGGAGTTTTTTTGGGTCAGAAGAATATGCAACGTCATAATGCACTAAAACCATTGCTTGGATTCTAGACTAGGCTTGGGCTGTCCCACAGGTAAACAGAAGAACTCCTGTATGTGCAGTCATGTATAGCAGCTGTAAGGCGTGCTCCAAAAATCAACTCCATTGGTGGGCCCCAAGAATCAACTCTACTGGTGGATCCAAACAATCAACTCCACTGGTGGGCTCCAAGAATCAACCACTCCAACTATGGTGGGCCCCAAATAATCTACATCCCTCCTCATGGTGGGCCCCAAGAATCAACCACTCTTCAGCTGGTGGGCCCCAGGAATCAACTCTACTGGTGGGCCCCAAGAATCAACTCCTCTGGTGGGTCCCAAGAATCAACTCCACTGGTGGACCCCAATAATAAACTCCATTATTGGGCCCCAAGAATCAACTGTACTGGTTAGCCCCAAAAATCAACTCCCCAGATGGACCCCAAGAATCAACTCCAAGAGTGGGGCTCCAAGACTCAACTTCACTGCTGGGCCCCAGGCACCCTAGTCTGACACTACTCTGGACCATTAACAAAGGGTTTCAATTAGAAAGAATTTGACCACCAGAACCTTCCCACCCATGAGTACAAAGATAAAGAAAATCATCTATCAGCCATAGAATTATAGTAATTTAAACAGCCCATTTTCTATTGATTTCAATTGAAAAAATTTTTGTTCACAGGAGTGTATTTGTTCAGTTGGCCGCCCGGGATGAAGGGTCCGAGAAAAAAATTGTAGCTTATTTAAGATGGGTATTCAATAAAGAAATTGGAGATGGGGAAATCCCGTCGGAGAAACAGGGCTTAACAAATTACCACACTTGTGGCACCTTTTTTGAAGATTTTAACTGATTTAGCTATATTACCTTGGAATTCGATGTAAAAGTTCTGAAATAAACGTGTGAAACGCTTAATTGGACAAATATTGCAAATTGATTTGTTTTTCAAGATTTTTAAAAAAAAAAAACCAGCGACCCCTGGAGTAGACACCCCTTTTAAGTTTGAAAGGTGCGACTCAAAATCCCAGGTCGGAACAGCCCAAACCTCAGCTAGAACAGTCTCTCTCTAGGGGTCACCAAATTACCCCGCTCGGGAAGGCACCTTGCTATGAAAATTTCCCCCATTATTTAGGGAAGAAATGCAACCAAGCGAAATCAATCTCTCCTTGTAGTGAGACAACCCCTTTATTTCACGTTTTTTTAGCACTTTTGCATTTAACCGTCTCCTCAGGCGGGGTGGTTCTACAGCGTGTTTACAATTCAACATCTAGGGGCCCATTACTCGAAAGTGCGGAAATTTTGTTATCTCAAAGGGGAAAAGTCCCACTGCACGGTTTTTTCCGGAGGGTTTTTTCAGCCGGTTTGCGGGTTTTTTTCCAGACCGCCTGAAAAACGGCCGAAAATGACACAATTTTGGGTCTATGGAAAAAACCCCTGCAGCAGTCCCCCCCTGCACGGTTTTCCGCCGGGCACAAAAAATTGAAAATCAAAATCTTCCGCCGGGTTTTCCCCCCTGGAATATTGCATGTCAGGGAGGGGGAGGGCTATTCTCCGCCAACGGGAGAAAACCCCCCCCCCCCCGCGGCCGTGGGGACGGCCCCAAAACCAAAAGAATACCGGCCGGCAAACCGCCGGTATTTGTCCCCGCCGTTAAACGGCCCCCAAGGCTATGTCTCCACAATACACAATTTCATCGCTGTTTCAGCATTTTTCATTTCCAAAACGCTGAAAAACGATTAAAAAGTCCCCCCAGACTTTAAAGGGGGGTGTACGCTTCCTTTCTTCGGCTGATTCACACTTCTCTTTGTTCCCCTCTGTGAAAGCAGGGCAATTTCTTTCCCCCTCCCGTTGACATCACCCCCCCTTCACTGCGGGGCCCGAGACTCCCCCCCCCCTCCCCTCCCGAGTCCACAAACACTGTGTCCCCTCCCATCAGTCTTATTTTTAAAAAGAGCTGATACATACCACAGGTTTTTCATTCAATCAATCTAGCACTGATCTCTCACGCGGAGATGTATTAAAACTTTCTAAGAACGGCACAATCTGCTATCAGGAGATTAGGCAGGGGGAAAAAAAAACGTCATTTTTTCTCATTGTAAATCTGTGCATCGTCCGCTGGGTGTGGAGACAAAAAATGCTACCCCCTAACTCGAGTCAGGACAAATCCATGAATCGACCCGGGCTGTAAAAAATTAAAAATGAGCTCTCAGCTATTGAAATGCAAGGGGGAGGGTTTTCGCCCCACACTGGATATCATGTAAATAAAAACAAAAGATAAGGGAGACTGTGAAAAAGGCAGCTTTGCTAATGACATCCAATTGCAAATTTTTCTTGTTTTACTGTCCCCTTATTCGAAACCTTTTAATGAAAACGAAAAACACCTCTTTAAGGCTTGTCCCCCCACCAAAGGTTTTATGGGTTTTTCAGACGTTTTGGGGTTTTTAAAAAAAACCATTTAAAATCAATGAAAACCGCTCCCCAAGACTTTAATAAAAGCCGGGCAGCAGTCCCCAATCCCACGTTTTTCCCCCGCCTGCTTTTTTTAAAAAACCCCCCGGCGTCCGAAAAAACTTAGGACTTGTTCATCCTCTCACCCAGTTTTCCCCCCGGGGCAAAACCCCTGAACATTGGGTGCAAAGGGGGGGCTTGAATCCGCAAACGTGGAAAAAAAGCCTTTCCCCGCATGACAAAAAAAAACAAAATACGGGTTTGGAAAAATCCGCCCCCGGATTGGTCTTTCCATAGAAACGACCCAATATAAAACTTCTGTAGTCTCCACAGAATTTTTTTTTTCTGATGTTTTTGGCTGGCCCTTTTTTTTGTAACATTTAGCAAAAAACGACGAGCAGGAAACAGAAAATTACTAGAAAAACTATGAAAACCCGCGCACTTTTTGGGCTTTTTTTGAAAAAACCAAAACAATTACAATGCTGTGCATTTCTGCAAAAAAAAAAAAAAAAAGCACCAAAAAAGGGGCAGAAAACGAGCAAAAAAAAGCAAAACACGATTACAGATAAAGCAAAGCCTTTTAGATCTTACATTACATGTACCTTTTGTTAAGTACAGCTAATCTTTTTTATTAAATTATTTGTTAGACAGGACGTTATCCAGCTCCTCTAATCAACTCCCCGCTCTCACCAAATCAGATGCAACCCCCCGCTCCTCCAATCGGGAAACAGACTCCCCCGCTCTCACCCAAATCAATAACAACTCCCTGTTCTCAGCAAATCAATAACAACTTCCCCCTCCAGCCAATCAAAGACAGACGTCCCCCTCTCAGCCAATCAGATGACAACTCCCCTCTTCACAAACAGATAAAACGTCCTCTGGTTGAAAAACACCAAAAAACCCTTTTCCTACAGAGCACAAAAAAAACCACCATCCAAGGGAAAAGTAAAACTAGACCAATTAAAATGAAAAAGTCTTCATTTAACATTTAATTTTATTTTTGAAAACCAATCTTTTGATAAGTAAACCCTCTTTAATAGCTCCTCTTAATATTGGGTAAAACCCCCCAGGACGAAAACCTTTTAACCCCATCGAGGCCGGGCTTTTGAAAACCCTCAGAAATGTCCCGTGGTTCTGGCTGCAAAATTAAAGCAACCCTGTATGTTGTGAGGTAAGGCCTCCATAAATTGGACTTGTTCCTCCAGCACATTCACAGATGCTCAATAGCATTTACCATATTTTTCGTTATAAATTCCATTTTCCCCCTCAATGCGTGGCGGGAGCTTTCCTTACAGCCACCAAATGCCACTAATAGCAGGGAACAAATCTCTGCTGTTAACACTAAGGTTATTTTACACCTTTTTCTGGGGCGTAATTCATCCGAAAATTTCGCGCCGAATGCGGGAATTACGGGGGAATCCTCCCGTAACTACGGTAATTGCACGTTCTCAAAAAAACTATCATTACGCCCCTCTCCCTGCTCCGCGAATACGCTGCGGGGGGGAAAATGAATCCTTCCCCTTTTTAGCGGCGTATACCCCGCTAGCAATGACTGTCTATGGGCCGGGGGAAATGCCAGCCTCCCCCCCCTGCTCCGCCGCCCCCCTCCCCCCCCCCCCGGCCACCCGGCGAAAACCCCGGGGGCGAAATTACCCCCCCGTTAACCGTTTGGAACATTCCTAAGGCCCCTCACACCCACGGTTTTGCCGCGGGGTTTTGCCCGGCCAGAACCTTTTTCGAATCGCGCCGCAAACTCGCGTCTCCCGACCGGTTTGCGGCGCGGGGTTGGTGTGGATCGGGCAGGGGGGGGGGGGGGGGGGGGGGGCTTTGGGGTTTGGGGGGTCACGGCTTGCCCGAGGGTTTGCCCCCGCAAATTAATACAGAGGGGGAAACCCAGCGCCCGCCGCCACCACCCGCGGCGACCCTCGCAGCACCGGGTGGGCCCGCCTCGCAGAAACTTCCGTCCCGGGAAATTGACAAAAGTTCTTCCACCCACCCCGGTTTTGGCCCTGGGCCCCCCGGGGGCCGCGGCCAAACCCCCCGGGGGTGGGGAAATTTAAAGGGTTTCCCATAAAACCATTTTAATATTCTGGCGCACTTGGCCCGGTTTTGGGGCCGCGAAAAACCGCGCGGAACCCCCGGGCCATAAACCGCGCCAAATCCTTTGGTTTGAACAACCAAAAGGGTATGTTCAATGGCGTCATTTTCGGCGCGTACAGTACAGAACTGTGGTTTACCGTAATTTCGGCGCGCATATCGCATGTATTTGACGCAAAAAAAGATGCAAATGTGACCGAAATTTGACATGGAACATAAAACCCCAACGATGCTCTAAATTATTGTGCGCTACTGTACGCGCCGCGCACTCGTGTACTTCGGGGAGCCGCGGCGCCCCCCAGCCACATAGATATTCATTAATTGTGGGACTTATCCCCCGCATTCCACTTATCTCCCCGTGCCAAAAATCGATCATTTTACAGCGGGGGCAGAGTTCCTCTATGAGAAATAGGTTACCCGTAATTTCGCACGGGACGCATCTTCCCTATTAGACCAAATACCGTAAATGCGCGGAAAATTACCCCGGGAACTAACCCTCAGGAATACCCCAGGGAAAATTTTACATGGGGTGTTGAGTCCGTTAACATTTTTTTAATACGTTTTGGATCCTCTTCGGAAACCCCAAAGGGCCCAAACACGACACAAATGCAAGTGTTTAATTGGCTTTACTTTGAAAAACCATCGGCGTTCACACAAGTGACGCCGATGCGTGTCTCACGCTCTTGGTCTGCCCTAGCAGGAGAATATTTAAAGAAAAATTCTTTTATACAGCAGTACAAAACACTCCTAAACATACAAAAGGGTTTTTGCCTCTTAGGCTTTTACCCTAGAGGGACTAAATAATTAAACACAAAAAAAAAAAAAAAAAAAGCATTTTAAAAATTTAAATCACCTCTCTTTTGCCATTTTACAAATAAAAAATGTACACGTAAGGACATGTCCCCACGGCACGGGTTTGCGGACGGTTTTTCAGCCGGTTTGCGGTTTTTCAGACCGCCTGAAAAACCGGCCGAAAATGAGCACAATTGTCCCCACTGCACGGGTTTTACTTCCGGCGGTTTTGCCGCCCGCAGTCCGGCCGCAAAACATTGTGGCAGCACAATCTTCCGTCTGGTTTCCGGGCTGAATCTGTGCTTCTCAATGTGAAGGGGGATGGCTTTTCTCCGCTCATCGCGGAGAAAAGCCGTCCCCCCCCCCCGCGGTCGTGGGGCCGGCCGCAAAACAGGACAAATACCGGCCAGCAAACCGACCAGTATTTGTCCTGTGCAGTGGGAACGCACCCTAAGGCTAGGTTCACACGGTGTATTTGCAGAGCGTAATTACGGCCCGCAATTACGCCGTGTGGGCGGGAGCGGGGGCGGGTGCGGGGGGCCGGACCTCGCCGGCCCATAGACTTGTATTACTAGCGGCGCATATACGCGCTAGTAATTCACATGTCAATTATCTCCCCGCCCGGCGGATTCGCTGAGCAGGGAGAGGAGACGTAATCTATAGTTCTCTATGAGAACTGTGGATTACCGTAATGAATGGGCCGTTTTCAGCCCGTAATTTGCGCACTCCGGCGCGTAATTACGGACTGAAATATGTCCTGGTTTAAGCCGTGTGAACATGGCCTTATTGTTACATGTAAATCTGTAAAAACCTGAACTATAAAAAAATATAAAGAATACCAAAATTCTAATCTGCTGATCTTTGGTGATGTATAAAATTGATGTTTTTGTACTTATTTATGTGATGTCTTGATACTGTTATCACCTATATGATATATAGAATTATATTTTAGTGGGATTAGTAGGGTATTTTTTTATTTGGGTGTGATTTTGTCTGTTAGGCTATGTTCAAACGGCTGATTGACGCCGTAATTGTGGGACGGATTTTGCTCTGCAATTACGGCGTGTGCCGTGCAGCGGGGGGCATAGACATCCGTTATCCACGGCGCGTATCCCGCCAGGATAATGTTCATATCACTTTCTCCCCGCTCGCGAAATCCGGCGAGCGGGGAGAGGAGACGGAATCGATACTTCTCTATGAGAACTGTGGATTACCGTAATGCCTGGGACAGATTTCAGCCATATTGAGCGCACTACGGCGCGCAATACGGACTGAAATCCATCGCAAAATCAGCCGTGTGAACATAGCCTAACTGATATATTTTTTCATTGTTTATAATAAGATTTAATAAAGTATTGTTTTTACATTTCTATATTACTGTATTGGATACAATTTCTTTTGGTATTCTTTGTATTTATGGTATCCATTCTGATTGGCCCTTGTATTTATAGATTTACAAAAAAAATAGCATCATTTATCCCTTATGCTGAACACCGTAGAAGAAAATAAATTCCAAATGCCAAAATTGTGGTTTTCATGTTCATTTCATGTCCCCAAAAAACTGATATAAAAGTGATAGAAAAAGTTGCATGTATCCCAAAATGGTACCAAAAAACCTACAAATGTATTTTTTCCTGTTTTCCTCCTTTAAAATCTAGGTGCATCTTAGGGGATGTTCACACGACATGTTTGCGGGATATACTTTGGGGGTGTAATTACGCTGCAATGTGCCCAAATTACACCCCGTAAATATGGTAAAATGATAGCACTCACTGAATGCTATGATTTCAGTGCATTCCCAGCGCGTACTATGCGCCCATAGAAAGAAGTGACATGTCACGTGGGGGGCCGGGCTGGAGGCCTGTTAAAAGTGCGCGCTGGCCCGCCCGTATTTCTAACAGCAGGTGTATAAGGGGCCGTTCACACGCCTTATTTCGGCGCGGAATTGCGCCATACAGCGCGTCGGATTTGCGCAGCAGTAATGCGCCAATACCGCGGAGGAATTACCGTTATCCACCCGTCTCATAGAGAACAGTGGCTTCTGGCGCCCCACCCCCCTCGGCGAATCTGCCGGGTGGGGAGAAACTGACATGCACATTATCCAGGCGCAATACGCGCCGTGGATAATGGAAGTCTATGGGGCCGGCGGCGCGCCCCCCCCCGCCCCTTATTCAAGCCAGAATTGCGAGCGAAATCCGGCTCGCAATTCCGTCTTGAATAAGTCGTGTGAACACGGCCTAACAGTGCGCACAGGTATGCGCTGTTCTACGCCGTGTGAACCTACCCTTATAGTCCAGGGCTATCTGCATGGGATCTATGGGAAATAAGTAGCATGCTACTTATTTCTGTGAAGGCAGCAAAAATCTAGATGGAAAATTCCACTGCATGCAAACCAGGTTGCAGAAACCCTATTTACACGCATAGGAGGTGGATTGTCAATAGATTTCATGCAGACTCCAGTGATCAATCCGTGTCGATATCTGTATCAAATTTGACACGTGTGAATGGGGGCTATGATGCTGGTGAGAGCGAGACCTTTGTGAGCCGGCTACACTGTGCAGAGGGTGACCCCTAGTGGAATAAACAACCATGACCTTCGAAATCTTAAAGGGGTTGTCTCACTACATTGATTCTTCTTGCCTCAGTCTTGTTTTCTTGGTTTCACTTTTAATTCAGGGGCGTGTTTACTGGCTTCCACTAGGCTGCAGTAGAAGCCAGGTCTGTAGCTATAGCAACCAGTGCTGGCAGCCTATCAGGATAGAGCAAACTGTTCTGTAGCTATTGTGACCTGAGGAGTTGATGCAGCCCATACAAGAGGGGATATCTAGGAATAGGTAGGACACTGTTAATGAACACATATTACAAAGTGACTTGTTTTTGCAAGATCTTTAATATAAAAAGCAATCCTTGTAGTGAGACAACCCCTTTAAATGAAAAGGTTACTATAGGTCAGTGATCCCCAATCTAGACTCTTCACATGATGCAGGACTACAACTCCCAGCCTGCAAAAGCTGGAGAGCTCTGCTGTAGGGCTTCAGTCATTCACTGTGGTCCATCCATATAGGGGACAGACCAGCAGCTGCATATCATACGTCTTATACACAACTAGACAGTCGAGTCATATTATTATGACCAGAAGCTAATATCCAGAGTATCTGCAGTGTGCAGCAGCTAGATGGGTGGGAGTGACTCAAAAAGTTCCTGGTAGGTTATCACATGTATCTGGAGCCGACTGCATCCTACAGATGCTGGAGGGGCCATAGAGCCAATACCACCATCCAGGGGCTCCACAGATGTACAACTGGGTTAAATTCTGGGGACTTAGGGGGCCACGGTAGTACTTGGAAATCTTGGTCAAGCTCTTCCAACCAATGTCGAACATTTTTTGCTGTGTGATATATCGCATTGTCTTGCAGGAACGTTCCATCTGCTCCTAGGAAGACAATCAGCATGTCTGGGTATATGTGATCTGCAAGGATAAATTCATGCCCAGAGTGATTGATGGTGCCTTACAAATGGATAAGTGGCCAAGGAAATGGCAAGAAAATATTCCTCAGACCATAACGCTGCCACCACCACCTAGAGTTCTTCCAGCAATGGTTGCAGGTGGTTTGTTCTCTGGTGTTTCTTGCCTGACACGCCAACGTCCAGCTGCTCCATGAAGCAGAAAATGTGACTCATCAGAGAAGGCAACCCTTTGTCAATCAGCGGAGGTCCAATTCCTTGAAAACTAAAGCCTTTTCAGCTGATGCAGCTTGGTAAGCAGAGGGGCAGTGACATCAATCTGTTTGGGGGCCCCATACGCAGTAGGGTAACTGAACTGTTGCTTTAGACACATCTGGTCGCCCCGTGGTTCATTTTGGAGGTGAGTTGCTTCACTGTAGCGTGTTGGTCTGATCTCATGCACCTTTATAGCCAACGTCCACCTCTCACATTAATAACACATGGTGCTCTGCAGTGTCCACTTCGCTTATTCCCAATGGCGTCATTTGTCCACTCACGACCCACTTTCACCACAACAGCAAACCGTTCACAAACTGCAGTTTCACAAAATGCTACCACCATCGGCCCGGAGGCCAATATTAATCCCTTTCTGCAACTTTGATAAATCGTCCCTTTCACCCATGACGACAACAAAGGATATGTGTACAGACCAGGGCCGGGATGATGAGTAGGCGAAGGTAGGCGACCGCCTATGGCGCCACTTCATCCCAGGCAGAAAAGGGGGCTTAAGGAGGCATGAAGTGGGTTGAATTTTCCAATTGGGGGGCACTTTGTGCCTTGACTGCCTAGGGCACTAGAATACCTTGTCCCAGCCCTGGTGCAGACAGCCTATCGCACACCTTATCTACCCGCCAAGCCAGCGCAATACACAGCTCTTCCTTCATGAGCCACATACTGTTGACATTGAAAGCAACACGTGGTCATAATAATGTGACTTGGCTGGGTAGAAGGCTTGGCTGCCCCGGAAACTTAGCGTCGCCCAAGAGACGCCTTAAAAATGTAGGATTACTGTAATATGACGTTTGTGCGCCTCTATGAAGCAAAAAGCACAAGAAATTTTAATCATATCCGATTTTTTGCAATGGTTGCAAGGTTGCTGCATTGTAACCATTGCTTGTGGTCCCTAAAAATACAAAAAATGTGTGAGAAACTGTGGTAAAATACTGTTTATTAGTGCACGCTGCATGAGATATTGAAGTGATATTTGTATGCACTATTCTTATATCAGGGTGAAAGCTTCTGGAACTATAAGCTTTCACCCTTTCTTCCTTCCAGCACCAGATCTATTTATAGCTGCGACCAACTATGTCCATTCTGGAATCATCCAGCGACAATTATAGCTCATGTGCGCATGCGTGCTGGACCACAGAGGCGACAGGAACGCGGAGCATGCGCAGTAGCTGTTGACGCATAGGGCGTTCTCCGTGTGATGGGCAGTGGCAGGTGCAGCTGCACAGATTCTACTGACGTCACGGCGGTTTCCGGCTTCTCATTGGCCGAGGCAGATGTCAATCACAGCGCCAAGGGCGTGGCTCACGTGCGATGAGCAGCCTTGCCAAGGACGAGAAGATGTCTTACGAGGCGCTCACCCCTCAGGGCATAAGCTGCAGAAGGAGGAGGAAGCCCTGGGAGGCGGCTCAGAGGTGATGAATGGGACCTAGTGGTTTGTATTAGGAATTGCTTGGAGGCAGGCAGGCAGGTGTGTGGGGGACAGAGGGGAGGGCAGTCAATATGTGGCACAAGGAGATATTGCCCCTTCTAGGGGGAATGGGACAGGTAGTATGGGATCAGGAATGGGTTCAATGGGGATGTTATAGGGTTTTTCCAAAATAAGAAAAAAATTGGTCCAATGGGGGAGATGCTATAAAAGACGAAAAGCCCCGTCACTCTCCCGTCGAATCCGGAGCGCCACAGCCCCATTGTGTCACTGATATGCCCACATGGGCACAGTAAGGACTGGCGTGGAGCCTCGGGGCTTATTTTATGCCATATCCTTGGGGCTTATTTTATGCCATATCCCACATTGGATTAATTTTTTGTGATCTAAAAGAAAATCCCCTTAGTCTTCGTGTACACAGGCTTACTGTCCGTCCACACGGCATGGTTTCTTGATTGGACAACAAACTATCACCATAGACTTTAATAGAAAATCCGTTCAGTAGTCTACACTGAATGGATTTTCAGCCGCTGGCGTTCCGAAAAACTTGGAACATGCACAATCTTCCATGTGGTTTTCAGGGGGACGGGCAAATCTGCAAACAGAACCGTCCCCCAAAACCATGCAAAACACGATAAAATACCGGATGTATTCTTAAACAGACTGCCACCGGTGTATCGTATATGCCGTGTGGACGTAGCCTTAAAGGGGTTGTCTCTCTACAGGGATTACTTTTGATGTTAAAGACGTTGTAAAAACAAATCACTTTGCAATATGTGTCCATTAACAGCGTCCTGCTTATTCCTAGATATCACCTCTTGTATGGGCTGCATCAGCTCCTCAGGTCGCTATAGCTACAGACCTGTTCGATCTCTCCTGATAGACTGCCAGTGCTGGTCGCTATAGCTACAGACCTGTTCTATCTCTCCTGATAAGCTGCCAGTGCTGGTTGCTATAGCTACAGACCTGTTTGATCCCTCATGATAAGCTGCCAGTGCTGGTTGCTATAGCTACAGACCTGTTTGCTCTCTCCTGATAGGCTGCCAGCACTGGTCGCTATAGTTACAGACCTGTTGGATCTCTCCTGATAGGCTGCCAATGCATTCGGATTCGGTTTTTGAAAACATCAGAGCCTATTACTTTGAATAGGTAGAAACATGTGAATAACTGTCAGGTGGGCGTGGCTAGTCTTGGGTAGGCGGGACTAACAACTGCTCATGAAAAGCTGTACTTTTTTCTGGCTGCAAACTGCAGTTTTGAGCAAGATTTTTTTTTTTGCGATTTACCAGTACATTATATGGTACAGTATATGGTCACTGCCTTAAAAAAAAACATTTTATCCTGCAAAAAAAAAAAAAGCTCTCAAACATCTTTATGGATGGAAGAATAAAAAAAGGTGGGGCTGCCTGGTGCCCCTCCGGTGGGACTGTCAAGTGGGGCTGCCTGGTGCCCCTCCGGTGGGACTGTCAAGTGGGGCTGCCTGGTGCCCCTCCGGTGGGACTGTCTGGTGATTTCTGAATGGAAGGCAGGAAAAAAAAAGAAGACATATAGGGTATGTTCACACGGCTTATTTTGGGGCGCATTTCGCCGCGTATTTCGCGGCGTACTGCGCTTAATACGCGGGGAAATGCGCCCCATAATTACAGTAATCCATAGCTCTCATAGAGAGCTATGGATTATGCCTCGTCCCCCTGCGCGTACAATATGATCGTATTGTACGTGCGGGGAGATAAGTGACATGTCAATTACTTCCGGCGAATAGGCACCGCGAGTAATGCATGTCAATGGGTCGGCGGGCTGCTGCCCCCCATGCCGTGGGAGTACGTGCGTATGAGCGCGAGCTCCCGAAACACACGATGTCTTGTGGCGCGTACTGTACAGGCCGCAATACTCGTGAACTTAGCCGAACAAAAAATTTGTGTGGCAAGACAGGGGTTAAATCAGATGTGTCAAACTGAAGGTCTGCGGGCCAAATCTGGCCCACCACATCATTTCATGTGGCCTGTGAGATCTTAAAAGGAACCTGTCACATAGGTTGTGCCCCCCTTGCTGAGGCCAGTACAAGCTAGTGTCAGACCTGCTGTTTCCAGCGCTGGGTCCCTTGTTCTGTAAGATGCTGCAGTTTCAGAGTATTTACTGCCCAAATCCGGCAGTTTACAGCCAGAAAAGAGTCAAATTTATGCATGACCCGCCAACCTGAGGCTAGCCCCGCCCACCTGACAACTGATTAACCTGTTATTTTGAATAGGTAGAAACGTGAATAACTGTCAGGTGGACGGGGCTAGTCTTGGGTGGACGGGACTAGCAACTACTCATGAAAAGCTGGACTTTTTTCTGGCTGCAAACTGCAGATTTCAGCATTAAATGCTCTGAAACTGCTGCATCTTACAGAATAAGGGACACAGCGCTGGAAACAGCAGGTCTGACACTAGGTTGTGCTGTCCTCAGCAAGGGGGGCATAATCTAGGTGACAGGTTCCCTTTAAACACAGTGAGCATGGATGGACCAGACACAGGAGGGCCAAGTCTCCATTTTTTCTAGAGGACCCCGCCAGCGCTTGGAGGAGGTGGTGGCACCAGCACAGGGCACATATGCCATCTTGGATCAGAGCTCTGGTTTGCACCTTCACACCGTTCAGCCCCTCACAGGCGGTGGCACAGTTCTAACAGCCCTACCAACCTGCAGTGGCCCTCTGAGGACAGCCATGATGCTGATGTGGCCCTTGGGGAAAACGAGCTGGACACCTGTGGGTTAAATAACTGCTGCAGAATAGTATTGGTTGTGAGGCTGTGATCTCCGTTCTGCATGATATGAGGTTGTGACCTGTATTGTTTTCTTCATTTCTCCAGTTCCATCCATGGACCCGGTCGCTGACAAGCTTCACCGGTGGAGTCGATGTGAAGGTGTTCAGACATCTCTCTTGGAGGTATGCTCCCACGCAGTGTGACCCCACCATTGTTTTTGTGGCTGGGGCACAGTTTTGGATACTGTAAGGTATTTTCCTTCATGTCACAACTAGCGAAGATGAAAACCAAATCACTAATAAAAAAAAAAAAAAAAGACCAATAATAACAGACAGTCCCATGAAAATGTTCCAAAAATATGGAACAAAAACCACCGCATGTAAAAATGAGCATTCGGCACCTAGGAACAGCCCCTGGCAGCCGACATGTGGGGACATGGCTCTAATTCCTCTAGAGATGTGAGGTGCAGATCGGTAGGGCAGGTTCAAAATTACAATAACGGCAAAGTGGATGAGATTGTAAAGTGATATTCTCATCACAATGATCAGCTTTAACATGTAGCCATAGGTAACTAAACACTATTACCAAATACATTGCTATTCTGATTTTGCTTCCTTTCAGAGCTAGAACAGTTCTTATCTCGTGCTCGTGTACACAAGCTTCCCTAGGCTACCGACCACCCCTCTCTGCTTTACCAGCCTTGGCTGAAATGGTAAAGTCACTCCCTGCTGTGTCTTATCAGAAACATAGGAGCTGGTTTATTTTTGATGCTCTGTAGCCTTCTGCCCTGCTGTTAAAATCTCTTCATCACCAATGTCCCTCTAACAGGCCCAGCAAGGAATCACAAAACTGAAATGTCAGTCACTTCTGTAGAGCTGCCCACAGCCTGCTGAACAGGAAGTGGGAGTCTGAAGCTGGCTCTGTGATATGTGTTATGGATACACTATGGATATGTTGACCATTTTGCCCCTTGACTTCAATGGGGAAGTCAGAATCTTACAAATTACAAATCCATTATGAAAGTTTATTGTTGTAGATTTTGCTGCGGTTGTGCTGTACGGCCCTGTTCACACGACGGATTTGGCCGCGGGTTCCGACGCGGTTTCCACGGCCAAATCGCGCCTAGTTTATTAACATGGTTTCCTATTGGGGCTTTGGGGCCGTGGCCTTGCCGCGCATGTGTGAGAACTCTCCTGTCAATTCTTGACAGGGAGTTCTCAGCGCGGCGCCCGCGCGGTGTTGCTGCGGGCGTCGCCGCGGGTGGTGCGCGGCTCGCGGCGCTGTTTGCCCCCTGCCTATTAATTTGCATGGGGGCAAACCCTCTCCGCAAGCCACACCCCACCCGCGCCGAGACCACGCCCTGCGCCCGCGCCGCAAACCCGCGTGAGACGCGCGCGAGGTTAGGACGAGGTTTGGCCGCGGCTGAACACGCGGCCAAACCCGCCGTGTGAACAGGTCCTAAAACCTGCATCTGGGGACTTTGAATACACTAAGGGCCACATGTATGAAAACTGTCTAGGTCGAAAATTCACTTTGTTGCCCAGAGCAACCAATCAGAGCCCATAGCAACCAATCAGAGTGCCCCTTTCATTTTTCCAGAGCACTACATGAAATTAAAGGGGAGCTCTGATTGGTTGCTATGAGCTCTGATTGGTTGCTATGGGCAACAAAGCAAGTTTTAGACCCAGACAGTTTTCATACATGTGGACCGAAGTTTTCTTTCTTTTTCCATTGCCATAATCTGCACCAAAATCCTCAGCCATTACACATTAGAATATGCATGGTTTGGTGCAGATTTCCATTCTGTTTGTGGGGACTTCAAATCTGCAGATTTTTTCCAATTGATTTCTAGTAAATCAGATGTCAAGAAATCTGCGGATTTCCTGATACTCTGCAGCAATTGCAGATTTTAAACTTTTTATTTTTTTAAAGGGGATATTCTCCTCGCAGCAATTTCTGCTGGAAGAGCCAATTGCAATATAGTAAGCAATTTTTGTAATGCATGATACTAGTGCATCTCAAAGATTTTTAATATAATTGAAAATTAAAGGGGTTTTCCAGGATCTTTTTATTTGTTACAGGGCACACAAATGAGTCTATACAATATATTGGTTTCTCTACTTGACTTAAATTATTGATATCAATTATCTTTTCAGTGATATTCTAATTTTTTGAGATGCACTAGTATTAAAAAATATGTATGTTTTACCTAATACAGGCCTTTTTTTCACCTTCATCTTGTTTTATTGTTCCCTTGGTTACTGACCACCACTGTGTGTTTTCAGTGGTGGTCAGTAATGCAGTGTTACCTCACTTTTTGGCCCCGACCCTGCTACTTTTTATGTAAAAAAAAAATTAGCACTACAGGCAAGTAGCGCTGCAGTGATTATTATTATTATTATTATTAAGTATTTTAGAGCACCATTGAGTCCAGGGCGCTGTACATTCGTGATGTCAGCGTACTGCGTGCCTGTGTTCGCACTTTTCTGATACTGCTAGTTCACAGCACACAGTGGTGATCGGTAACCATGGAGACAAGAGCAAAAAGCATACATGTTTTTTTAATAACACACATTTTAAAAATTGCTTACTTTGCAGTAATTGGCCCTTCCAGTAGCTGTTGCTGTAATGGGAATACTGCCTTTAAATCCACATAGCAAATCTGCAGTGTTGTGCAAAAATAATAAAACATTAAGAAAGAATTATATAAATGTGGTATTAGTGTAATTATATCGACTCTAGGGTATGTTCACACGACGTATTTGCGGGTTGTAATTCGGCACGTAACTGCACTGCAATACGCCCAAGTTACGCCCTGCAAATACGGTACTTTATAGCGCTCATCGAGAGCTATGATCATCCCCATGTTTTCCCTGGCATACAATACGCCACAACACCTGGTGTATTGTGCCGCGTACAGTACTTACTGCAATACGCTATGTGAACATACCCTTAGGGTATGTTCACACGGAGTAATTACGGGGCGTACAGTATGCAATTACGCGGGTCGGGGGGGGGGGCGGCCCCATAGACCTGCATTACACGCCGGGAGTAAACGACATGTCACTTATCACCCTGCGCGTACAATGCGATTGTATTGTATACGCGGGGAGAGGAGTCGTAATCCATAGTTCTCCTCATGTGATAAGGCTGAAGATATGGGAGCAGTAGCATTGGTCGGACCCAATGCCTCTTGCTCATGTGCGTCAAACTAACTGGACCAACTTATTTTTTTTTGTATTGTATAACTACTCCGACTCCACCAAAATGGACTCCAACTTCACAGCCCTGGTCAAAGCTAATTATGTTATACAGAAGTGGATGTCAGAAGAGTCGTCAGCCAATCCAGAGTTTGTTAACCTTGATGTAGCAGAGTTGGGTGTGTGATACAGAAGTGGTGGTCAGAAGTATATTCAGACTTTTTAGGGTTTGGCAATAATGATATAGCAGAGCTGGGTATATCACGCAGAAGAGGAGATCAGGCAATCCAGGGTTTGATAGTGGTGATGTAAGAAAACTGGATACATGGTACAGATGTGGTGTCCAGCAGAGTAGTCACACAATCCATAGTTTGTTAACCTTGTTGTAGCAGAGTTGGGTATGCTGTACAGGACTAGTCAGGAGAGTAGTCCAACAATCCAGGGTTTGGTAACCTTGATGTAGTAGTATGTATGTGTTGCAGAAGTGAACAATTCGTAATTTGGTAATGGTGATGTAGTAGTGCGGAATTTGTGACATGGCGGCAGTCAAAAGAGTAGTCAGGTTTGTCAGGGTTTGGCAATGGTGATAAATAGCAGAGCTGGGTATGTGATACAAAAGTGGTCAGGAAATCCAGGGTTCCATAATGGCGATGTAAGAAAGCTGGGCACATGGTACAAGCGTGGTGGCCTGTGGAGTAGTCATGCAATCCAAGGTTGGTAACCTTGATGTAGCAGAGTTGAGTTGCACATTTGCGGTCAGCTAACCATCATGCAATCCAGGGGTCGGTAACAGTGATATAGGTGAGCTGAGAATGTGATTATGGCATCAGGATTGGGAGTGTAGTCTGGCAAGCCAGGGTTATTCGCTGAGCTGAGTATTTGATACAGAAGTTGTGGTCAGGCAAGCCAGGGTTTGATGTAGCAGAGTTGGGTGTTTGGTACAGGAGTGGGTAGTTAACCAGCCAGGCAATCCAGGGTTCACCACTGATCTTGCAGCAGAGTTAGGGCATGTTCACACGCCGTTTTTGGACGAGGTTTTCGGAACGTTTCCTCGCCCAAAACTTCGCCTGAAGCACGCTTCTTCAGACGAGGTTTTTGACGAGATATTGATTAGGTTTTCGACGAGGTTTTCACCCACACAAATGAATAGCCAGGACAAAAATCGCGCCAAAACTGTGCTAAAAACCGCGCCGAAAACGCGCTTCAAGAATTGACATGACACTTCTCTTTTCATTGCTTCCAAAGAAGCGTGTAAAAACCTTGTCGTGTGTGAACTACAACGAGGTTTTACATTGGAATCAATGAAATTAACTGGGGGCGTCTTGGAAGCGTTTTGGATGAGGTTTTGGGCGAGGAAACGCTCCGAAAACCTCGTCCAAAAATGACGTGTGAATGTGCCCTTAGGGCTTGTCCCCACGGCACCAGTTACTTGTCGTTTTTTCAGACGGTTTGCAGTTTTACAAACCGTCTGAAAACCGAAAAGCAACGATCCCCCATAGACTTCAATTAAAAATCTGTGCAGCAGTCCCAACTGCACGGATTTTCTGCTGGACGTTTTTTGACCCTGCCAGCGGTCCGAAAAACTTAGAACATGTTTATTCTTCCGCCCGGTTTTCAGGCAGAACATGAACATGTGAGTGCGAAGGGGGAGAGCTTGAATTCACAAACCGCGGACAAAAGCCGCCCCCCTGCGTGCCAAAAAAAGAGGAAATGCTGGTCGGTATTTCCAGTGTAAATGCGCCCTTAGGGTAAGTCGACATGGCAAGGGTTTTCAGACGGTTTTCGGCTTTGAAGATCGACTGTCAACCTTCCCCATAGACATCAATAGAAAATCTGAGCTGTGTAGACTACGGTGACGATCTGATTTAAAATCCACAAACCGTCCAAAAACTTGGAACATCTACCCGGTTTTCAGGCGGAGCAAGGTTAAAGGGGTTGTCTCGCTACAAAGAATAGCTTTCAAATTGTAGGGAACACAAAATAAAGACATTTTCCAAATATATTGCTTTGTTCCTCTGTTTTCCCTAAGGAGATACAAGTGAATTTATGACCTCCCTGGCTATTTCAGTTCCCTCAGTAACTGACCTGTAAACAATTCTCCCCCTGCTGTTTGTTCTATGAGATAACAGTGAGTGATGTCATCACACAGGTCTCTGCAGTGTCCTGTGCTGCTCAGCAGTAAAAAGCTTGATTTATGTAAAATAAATAGAACTATAATTAGGGCTTTTGTTTGAGGGATCAGATAAGAAGTCCTGTTAGTAGTTTGAGAAGCTAATCTGATCTAATTAGCAACTGAAAGCACAGCAGGGAGCTGTTCAAGCACAAGCTGTATGCAAATTAGTCAGTCTGAACCAGGAAGTGGCAGAGTATTTCATTCATGCATCCTTTGAAACTCTGTAGGGAGACAACTCCTTTAAGAGGGACGGCCGAATCTGCAAACAACACACAGAACCGTCCCCCAAAACCGTCCAAAAGATGATAAAATACCATCCGGATTCTTTAAACAGAATCCGACCGACATTTTACCACTGCCGTGTGGCCGTAGCCTTGAGGGTCTGATCAGGATGTATAGTCAGGCAATGCGCTGGAGTCAGGTGAAATTTGCTGTTGAAAATTTGCAGCATTTCTTTAATGTAATACTAAAATCTGCTGTGATTTCCATGCAGAATTTTCCAGCCAATAGGATGGAGTTTGCAGAACCTCATGCACTGGTGCTGTCCTGTAGCACGCTGCGTTGTGTCAAATCTGCATCGCATCCGCCTTGGTCACATCTGGCCTTACCTGCAGTGATACAGGATTTCAGTCCGGGTTTGCGCTGTCCTCCATAGGGATTTCATAGACCAAAAAGAAGTCATTGGGAGCTAACAACCTCCTGTGTCATCCATGGTGCAGCAAAGGCAGCCTCGCACTATGGCCATTAGGGGGCAGCACCATCACGTCGGTTCCTTTCAGAGGTGCAGCATGGAGATGATCTGCTGTGTTTACACGGTGAACCCTATGTATACAGGGCATGGGTTGCTTATATGGGAGTTGCCTTGATGAATTTCCTGCTGTAGCTGGGTCCCATCTTCCCAGTCTTCCTGGCAATGTCATTTTGATCCCGTTCATTATTATATTCCTATTTCTCACAAGCCAGATGATATCCGGTCCCATTCAAGTGCATGATTTCAGATGGAAATGGGCAGCGTTTGCCTATTGCTGGACTCCATACAAACCCTCCACTGCAGGATGTACAGAGTTATTCTTCCCTAGAAGCATTGCTTGTATAAGAGTGTAGCTCCATATATATGGCACCAGAGGCGTAACTTCAAGCTCTTGGGCCCTAGTGCAAAAAAGTGAAATGGGGCCCCCCATTTACCATGTGCCATGTACAATACTGGTGCCTTCTTGTGCGACAGAAGTGGCTTTTGGCCCCCCTCAGGCAGCAGGGCCCAGTAGCAACTGCTACCGCTGCACCCCCTGTACCCCCAGCTATGCCCCTGTATGGCCCCTACCTGAGGGTATCGGCTTTTTGCTTATTTTTACTACAATATTAGGTTTGGAATCACCTAGTTGACACATATATCTGGCACAGTACACAGTTGAATCACATTATTATGACCACCAGCTAATATCTAGAGTAACACGGAAAGCAGCTAGACGGGCTGGGAGTGACTCACGAACGTCCAGGTAGGTGGGTCACAAGTGTGGAGTTATGCTGACTGCCTCCCAGAGCTGCTGGAGGGACCATAGAGCCAACACCACCATCGAGGGGGTCCACAGATGCTCAATTGGGTTCCAGTCTGGGGAATTAGGATCATGGGTTATGCTCTTCCAACCAATGTCGGACATTTCTAGCCGTGTGACATGTCGCATTGTCTTGCTGGAAGGTCCCATCTGCCCCAGGGAAGACAATTAGCATGTATGGGTGGATGTGATCTGCAAGGATAGATTTATATCCAAATCTTTTAGGAGTGCCTTCCACATGGATGAGTGGCCCAGAGCATGCCATGCAAACATTCCCCAGACCATAACGCTGCCATCATCAGATTGTGTTCTTCCAGCAATGGTTGCAGAGTGTTTGTTCTCTGTTTTTTTTTTACCTGACATGCCAATGTCCATCAGATTGCACAACTCATCTAGGAAGACAACCCCTTGCCAATCAGTGGAGGTCCAATTCTGTTACAGCTGTTATTGAAGCAAGTTTGTTAGCAGAGGAGCTATGACATTCGTCTGAGCCCCATAAAGAGTAAGAATCACTAAATTGTTGTGTTAGACACACATCTGTCTGTCCCCTGGTTCATTCTGGTGGTGAGCTGCTCCACTGTAGTGTGGAAGACCACACTCACGCACCATCGCAGCTGACATTCACCCCTAACATCATTGGCACATGGTGCTCCCCAGTTTCCACGTTGCTTATTTTCAGTGACGCCATTTGTCCATTCGTAATACACTTTCAAGACAACAGTTTCAGGGAGACCGCCACCCTTCCCCGAAAACCAATAATCCTCCCTTTTTCCATCTCTGATAAATTGCCCCTTTTACCCATGACATCATCGAGGGATATGTGTGCAGACAGCCTATTGCACATCTTATACACCCACCGAACCAGCTCACCACCCAGGACTTCCTTCATGAGCCAGACACTGCAAACATTGAAAGTAACAAGTGGCCATAATAATGTGACTTCACTGTGTAGAAGGCTAAAGCCCCTGGAAACTTAAAGGCATTTTCTCACTGCTTTTTATGTTAAAGATCTTGCAAAAACAAGTCACTTTGCAATATGTGTCCATTAACAGTGTCTTACCTATTCCTAGATATCCCCTCTTGTATGGGCTGCATCAGCTCCTCAGGTCGCTATAGCTACAGACCTGTTCAATCTCTCCTGATAGGCTGCCAGCACTGGTTGCTATAGCTACAGACCTGTTTGATCTCTCCTGATAGGCTGCCAGCGCTGGTCGCTATAGCTACAGACCTGTTTGATCTCTCCTGATAGGCTGCCAGCACTGGTCGCTATAGCTACAGACCTGTTTGATCTCTCCTGATAGGCTGCCTGCGCTGGTTGCTATAGCTACAGACTTGGCTTCTACTGCAGCCTAGTGGAAGCCATTAAACACGCCCCTGATTCAAAATGAAACCAAGAAAACTGGACTGAGGTGAGATGAATCAATACAGTTAGACAACTCCTTTAACTTCGCCCAAGAGACGCTTTAAAAAGGTAGGATTACTGCAATGTGACTTTCTTCTTCTTCTACGTGCTGCTGATGTCAAAAGTAGCAAGTGGTCATAATAATGTGATTTGACTATGTAGAAGGCTAGAGCCCATGGAAACTTAAAGGGGTTGTCTCACTACAAGGATTGCTTTTTATGTTAAAGATCTTGCAAAAACAAGTCACTTTGCAATATGTGTCCATTAGCAGTGTCCTACCTATTCTGAGATATCCCTCTTGTATGGGCTGCATAAGCTCCTCAGGTCGCTATAGCTACAGACCTGTTTGATCTCTCCTGATAGGCTGCCAGCACTGGTTGCTATAGCTACAGACCTGGCTTCTACTGCAGCCTAGTAGAAGTCAGTAAACAAGACTGAAGTAAGATGAATCAATATAGTGAGACAACCCCTTTAACATCGCCCACGAGACGCCTTAAAAATATAGGATTACTGCAATGTGACTTTCTTCTTGAGCTACGTGCTGCTGATGTCGACAGTAGCAAGTGGTCATAATAATGTGACTGCGTATGCAGCACTTGGGGCATCTCTGTCACCATATCCCAGGCTGTGTCTGTATTGCTGAGAGATCTGCGCGCGGTGCAGCGGTCACGTCGCTTCTTGCTTAGCTGCGCACAATTCTGCTCTGCACACTTCTGCATTTGTACCCGGCTGCCTACTCTGCCCTTCACGGAGCCCACACTGAATTCCTTTCGCTGGCCCCTTGTCATCTGGCCACGTGGCCCAGAATTCCATAGGTTTGTCCCCTGTTACCCTTCTGTGCGGTGTTTGTTTACACTCTTGGTATTGGGTTTCTGTACATGTCTATAGCATAGGGCATTACTGCCCCCTGGGGTTAGGAATCTTCCTAGTGACGTCACTGTGTTTTGTTTTCTGCTTATATCTGATATCATTACAAGATGATGCTTGCTGTCAGTGAATGGAAGCGTTCCTGCGCAAGTCCATAGGTTGATTACCTATTCCGATCATGCGGTGAAGGAAATAATGATTTGATCCCTTGCTGATGGTGTAAATTTGCCCATTGACAAAGACACGAACAGTTTATAATTTTAAGGGTAGGTTAATTTTATCATTGAGAGATAGAATATCCAAAATAAGATCCAGAAAATCACATTGTATAAATTATCTACATTTGTTTGCATTTTGCTGAGAGAAATAAGTATTCGATCCCTCTGGCAACCAAGACTTAATACTTGGTGGCAAAACCCTTGTTGGCAAGCACAGCAGTCAGATGTTTTTTGTAGTTGATGATGAGGTTTGCGCACACGTCAGGAGGAATTTTGGTCCACTCCTCTTTGCAGATCATCTCTAAATCATTAAGATTTTGAGGCTGTCGCTTGGCAACTCAGAGCTTCAACTCCCTCCATAAGTTTTCTATGGGATTAAGGTCTGGAGACTGGCTAGGCCACTCCATGACCTTAATGTGCTTCTTTTTGAGCCACTGCTTTGTTGCCTTGGCTGTATGTTTTGGGTCATTGTTTTGCTGGAACATAGAAACGACAGGTGTGCCGGATGCAGCTAGTCGGCAGGAACGCCGCATCCGGAGATCACCACCGCCCGAAGCAGATGAAGGTAAAAAACGCAACTTTATTGTATCCACATATAAAACAGCTAACACGTCAAACAAAATAATCATGCTAAGAAGCAAACGCGTTTCGGGTTAAAACACCCTTGTTCACTGCTACCAGAATGACTGTGAACTAAACATATAAAAACAAATGATTAAGCAATCAGAAATACAATCAAAACCACAAAGATCAACAAGTAGGTGGGAGGCACCAATGGAGAACAGCACGTAAGAATAAACATGGTACACAGCATATATCTAACTCCATAGTCAATAAGGATATAACAAATCCGTCCTGAAGTTTAGTCCTGCTGGTATTCTTGTGTTTAAGTTTAGAATCCAGTGTGCCTCTCTTAACCTGACTTTTTTCGTCCAGTCCCCACCACAATACGGACAATTTATGAGTTCTATCCCATAAAATACCAGGCCTGTGATATCACCATTGTGTTGTTCAATAAAGTGCTTAGCGGCTCCTGAAGCTTGTGTTTGTTGTTTATTGATGCAATAAAAGGTGTTCAGCTATACGTGTTTTAATTTTTCTAATGGTGCTCCCAACATATTTTTTTATCACAAGTTGTACACTCAATAATATAAACAGCATGATGGCTTTTACAGTTGAGAAACCTTTTCTCCGCATAATCTGTGGAAACAATAAAGTTGCGTTTTTTACCTTCATCTGCATCGGGCGGTGGTGATCCCCGAATGCGGCGTTCCTGCCGGCTAGCTGCATCCGGCACACCTGTCGTGTCTATTTTGCATTCACCGCCAGGCCAGCGGAGTGCCCGACATTGCGAAGGCTTACAGCGCTCAGGATCTCCTGTTTGTGAGGACTTAGCACGGCTTAAGGTGAGCTCACAGTATCATTTTCGTTTTGCTGGAAGACCCAGCCACGACCCATTTTTAGTGTCCTGGCGCAGGGAAGGAGGTTGTCACTCAGGAGTTTACAGTACCTGGCTCCATCTATTCTCCCACTGATGCAGTAAAGTAGTCCTATGCCCTTAGTAGAGAAACACCCCAAAACATAATGTTTCCACCTCCATGCTTGACAGTGGGGACGATGTTCTTTTGGTCATAGGCAGCATTTCTATTCCTCCAAACGAGTTGAGTTAATGCCAAAGAGCTCAATTTTTGTCTCATCTGCCCACAGCACCTTCTCCCAATCACTGACAGAATCATCCAGGTGTTCATTGGCAAAACTTCAGACGGGCCTGCACATGTGCCTTCTTGAGTAGGGGGACCTTGCGGGCACTGCAGGATTTTAAACCATTGCGGCGTAGTGTGTTACCAATGGTTTTCTTGGTGACTGTGGTCCCAGCTGCCTTGAGATCATTAACAAGTTCCTCCTGTGTAGTTTTAGGCTGATCTCTCACCTTCCTCATGATCAAGGATACCCCACGAGGTGAGATTTTGCAAGGTGTCCCAGATCGATGTCGATTGACAGTCATTTTGAATTTCTTCCATTTTCTTACTATTGCACCAACAGTTGTCTCCTCCTCCAGCGTCTTACTTATGGTTTTGTAGCCAATCCCAGCTCTGTGCAGGTCTATGATCTTGTCCCTGACATCATTAGAAAGCTCTTTGGTCTTGCCCATGTTGTAGAGGTTAGAGTCTGATTAACCGAGTCTGTGGACAGGAGGTGACTATGTAAGACAGTTGTCTTTAATGCAGGTAACGAGGTGATTAGGAGCGTCTAACTGGTCTGTAGGAGCCAGAACTCTTAATGGTTGATAGGGGATCAAATACTTATTTATCTCAGCAAAATGCAAATACATTTATATAATTTATACAATGTGATTTTCTGGATTTCAATTTGATATTCTATCTCGCAATGTTAAAATTAACCTACCCTTAAATCATAGATTGTTCATGTCTTTGTCAGTGGGAAAACTTACACAATCAGTAAGGGTTCAAATAATTCTTTCCTTCACTAAATGATACACAGCTCATTACAACTGCAAGCGTTGACACACTGTAACAAGCCCTGCTCCTGTGTCAGTTGAACATGATCAAGATGAAATTTCAGCCTTTCAATGTAAACAGTTCTATTCACTGAAGGCAATCAGAGATCTTGAAGGGTGTAAGGGATTAAAAAACAAGGTATATAAAAAAAGGTACAGAATTTTTCACTATACAATTATAGGTCTATAGATGACTGTTTTTCACTATGCAATTACAGGTTTATAGATGACTGGAGAGCTCCTTTAAGGGAACTTGTGATATATTCTCATTGACAAATTTTTTTTTAGAAAATAACGCAGTCGGATAAAAATGTTGAATTACTGTAAAACTGATCATGCAGTGATGTCTCGGGCCGAGATGTAGTGATTGCAGGTGAGGTCTGATTAGACACTGGCTCTTGCCTCAAGAGAGGGTAAATGGACTTCCCTGCTGGCCCGTAAAAAGGCTCTCAGAGGCTATTTTTGCAGAAGCTTTAACGTAAAAAGCAATCCTTGTAGTGAGACAACCCCTTTAAAGGAGTTGTCTCACCATGCTGTTTCACATAGCCACAGGCGGCTTCAGATTCACACTTCCTGCTAAGACTGTGGGTGGTTCTATAGCAGTGGTTAGCATATTTAGCTCCTCTTTTCTTAGCGGAGCGTTAGCGTGACATTAGATTTAATCTGTAGTGTACAATGCTATAAAGCTCAAAGAGTTCAAACAATTGCTTAAAAAAGATGAACAAGCAAATCTTAGAGATAAAGACTGTGCCTTGGCCGGCCATGGTAACATTACTCCCTACTCTCTGTCTAATCAGGAAGGGACATATGGACGGTAACTTAGAGACACTTGTGTGCACTCAGAGCAGATAATATCTCTCTTATTTCCTGACCTGGGCAATATCAATAGAGCAATGTATTTGGTAAAAGTCTTGATTTACTGATCCCTTCATGTTGAACACTAATCTTTGTAGTGAGATTACCGCTGCAATATGTTATAAAATGGGGGTATCCCTTTAACTCCTTAATGACCACCCGCCATCTTTTGACGGCGAGCATTTCAGGTCGTTCGTCTACAGCGACGTCTTTTGGCGTCGCTGCAGACATCGGACTTTGCGGCGCCGAGATCGGGGCTGTACTACACAGCCCTGATCCCAGCGCAGCTCCTGCAAGCACCGGGGAGCGGGGGAAACCTCCGCTCTCCGGTGCTTTAACCCTTTGATTGCTGCGGATTGTCACCGCAGCGCAATCAAAGGGTTTCTCTGCTCTGTCAGGCTGACAGAGCCCGGGGAATGGCTGCACAGTCAGCTCTGGGGACCTAGAGTGGCCCCAGGGCTGTCTGTGTAACAAGCCATCGATCAGGACAGCCTGTGAGCTGTCCTGATCACTGCCTGTGTCAGACTGACACAGATTATAATGTATTAGCATATATGAAGTGTAAAAAAAAACAAAAAAACTGTAACAGTTCTCTCTTCATGGGATAAAAAAAAAAAAAAAAGTAAAACATAAAAAGTGTAAAAAAAAATAAATAAAAATAAATAATAAAATAAAAATAAATTTTTACTAAAAAATAATTGTGCGTACATTACACACACAAAAAAAAACCCTACATATATTAAGTATCCACACGACTGTAATAACCTGTAGAGCTAATCTAACAAGTTATTAAGTGTGAATTGGGAATGGTGTAAAAAAAAAAAATGTAAAGAAATAAAAATAATTAAAAAAAAATAGAAAAAAAAATTCTGCAATTATTTATAAGTGAACTTAAACTATTCTTCCATAAAGTACAACTTGTCTCGAAGAAAACGAGGCCTCATACAACTGCGTCATTGAAAAAATAAAAAAGTTACAACTGATGAAATGCAAGGAGGCAAAAACTAAAAAAAAATGTTCTGGTCATTAACTACTTTTCAGGCGTTCGGCTTAAGGGGTTAATTTACAGCCACAGCCCTACAGCCTCTTCGGTAGACTCTCTACAGACATTGACCTTTATAGATACAGATGATCCAGCACACCCTTACAGAAACAGCTGTGTGAGAATACTATGGATTTTTCGACTGTTGCAGCCACATCCGTGGACATGTCTCATCCAGCACAACCCTGGGTTTATATGAACTCTCATGTCTATGGAATTGTCTTTGTGTTTATGTGGCGGGGTCAGTCGTGCCTTCGCCTTATTCATCAGGATATCCTGCAGCCAGCAGAAGCGTGTCCCCTCCCTGATATTAACAGATAAGATGTCTACCTGCAGCTCTAAATATAGTGCCTGGATCTCGCTACTCTATAAACAAGACCGCCAGGGCTTATTATAGCTCAGGAAACCCAACATATGGACATCCAGAGGTTACACAGATACGACATACACAATGTATTCAGGTATCCAGGCATTGGATATTATGTGTATGGATATACAGTGAAGGAAATAATTATTTGATCCCTTGCTGATTGTGTAAGTTTTCCCACTGAACAATACATGAACAGTCTATAATTTTACGGGTAGGTTCATTTTAACATTGAGAGATAGAATATCCAAAAGAACATCCAGAAAATCACATTTTATAAATTATATACATTTATTTGCATCTTGGGGAGAGAAATAAGTATTTGATCCGATACCTACCATTAAGAGTTCTGGATCCTACAGACCAGTTAGACGCTCCTAATCAACTCGTTGCCTGCATTGAAGACAGTTGTCTTAAATAGTCCTCTGTATAATAGACTCCTGTCCACAAACTCAATCAGCCAGACTCTAACCTCTACAACATGGGCAAGACCAAAGAGCTTTCTAAGGATGTCAGGGACAAGATCATAGACCTGCACAAAGCTGGAATGGGCTACAAAACCATAAGTAAGATGCTGGGTGAGAAGGAGACAACTGTTGGTGCAATAGTAAGAAAATGGAAGAAATATAAAATGACTGTCAATCGACATTGATCTGGGACACCATGCAAAATCTCACCTCGTGGGGTATCCTTGATCATGAGGAAGGTGAGAGATCAGCCTAAAACTACACGGGGGGAACTTGTTAATGATCTCAAGGCAGCTGGGACCACAGTCACCAAGAAAACCATTGGTAACACATTACGCCGTAATGGTTTAAAATCCTGCAGTGCCCGCAAGGTCCCCCTGCTCAAGAAGGCGCATGTGCAGGCCCGTCTGAAGTTTGCCAATGAACACCTGGATGATTCTGGGAGTGATTGGGAGAAGGTGCTGTGGTCAGATGAGACAAAAATTGAGCTCTTTGGCATTAACTCAACTCGCCGTGTTTGGAGGAAGAGAAATGCTGCCTATGATGTCCCCACTGTCAAGCATAGAGGTGGAAACATTATGTTTTGGGGGTGTTTCTCTGCTAAGGGCACAGGACTACTTCACCGCATCAATGGGAGAATGGATGGAGCCATGTACCGTAAAATCCTGAGTGACAACCTCCTTCCCTCCACCAGGACATTAAAAATGGGTCGTGGCTGGGTCTTCCAGCAAGACAATGACCCAAAACATACAGCCAAGGCAACAAAGGAGTGGCTCAAAAAAATTAGGGTCATGCAGTGTCCTAGCCAGACTCCAGACCCTAATCCCATAGGAGTTGCGAGTTGCCAAGCGACAGCCTCAAAATCTTAATGATTTAGAGATGATCTGCAAAGAGGAGTGGACCAAAATTCCTCCTGACATGTGCGCAAACCTCACCATCAACTACAAAAAACGTCTGGCTGCTGTTCTTGCCAGCAAGGGTTTTGCCACCAACTATTAAGTCTTGTTAGCCAGAGAGATCAAATACTTATTTCTCACTGCATAATGCAGAAACTTTATATTATTTATACAGTACAATGTGATTTTTGGATTTTATTTTGGATATTCTGTCTCTCAATGTTAAAATTACCCTACCCTTAAAATTTTAGACGGTTCATGTCTTTGTCAGTGGGCGAACTTACACACTCAGCAAGGGAACAAATAATTATTTCCTTCACTGTAGTATCAGGCAGGGTGGGGGATTGGCATCTACTAGTGGGTTCTTTCTGCCGTGTTCTGGAGTTGGAGAAACTCGAGGCCGCTGGATTATAATTTTTTCTGGATTATTGGATGCTGGATTAAAGAAATGTGACTATTCAGAATGGTTTTCCTCCCAATTATCTATCATCTGTGCACATAATAGATGATCAGTATTTTATTTCACTGTATTCGGCTGCTTCCATAAGGTGATCCTATACATTAGATAGCTGTTGGCTAAACACATGGCTGACGGCTATTACTCCTGATCCCAGCAAATGGGCTCAGCCTAGCCAAATGTGCGTGTGTTCTCCATAGGGAGAGGGGAATAAGCTGCTGCTAGACGTCTCTGGAGGTAGTTTATCTAGAAAAATCACAGAAAAATGGGACATCATTTACTCAAAAAGGCAACACAGGCCATACTTACAGCTCAATGGCTGGATTAGACTGAACCCACTAGGAGGTAACACAGGCCCCTGTGCTACTTCAGGAAGATAAACAGGTGCAGGTGATTGCTGAGCAGTAACTCACACAACCCACCACTAGGGGAACAATTAGATGATAAAAAACTGCATAATGAATTGATACCTGTTCACACAGTATGCAGAAAAGCCACAGTATAATACATGGGGAGATTGCACAAATGCAAAAATACCGATAAGACAACCACTCACACACCTTCTATGCATGAGGGGGGTGGTTGCTGGTATTATAATTGCATATAGATAAGGCGATACAAAAGGGTGCCATTAATGCAGATACGTGTGGTGCACCATGCTGGCTTACAGCCTATGACGTCTCTACTTTTGATTGCGTGGGCTGTCAAGCCTTTTTTGGGTGTCCAACACAAAATACAGATACCCTCTGCTCCCCAGTATTTAGGGCAAAAATGGCATACTAGAAAAATATCAAATATTAGGTATTAGTTGACATAGTGCCCACTATGCACAAGCTCGCAAGTCCCATGAAGGCTCCTTATTACTTGCGAGTCCCTACACTAACAATTTACAGAAAAATCACAGAAAAATGAGACATTATTTACTCAAAAACAGACACAAGGCCGTACTTACAGCTCAATGGCTGGATTAGACTGAACCCAGTAGCAGGCAACACAGGCCCCTGTGCTACTTGGGAAAGATAAACAGGTGCAGAAAACTAATGAGCAAAAACTTATCTATCTTCAGAACTAAAGAATCAGGCATGTAACAATCTAGCTGCCCGATCCTTATCTCCACCAACATCAAGTGGAGAGTCAGGAAGCCCCCATATGTATGACATGGCCTGCCTGTCCAATTAAATGAGTTGTCCAGGAGGTAACATTGTGTTGTAAATGCCTCTCGCAGAGTTGGGCACTTTTGTAATGTACTAACAGTGAATTTTCTTTGCTTTTCCTGCAATTTTACATCAACTGTTGGATAACAGGAAAAGCTCAGTAGTTCTGTGTGTCCTTACACACAGAAAATGGCTGTGTGTCAAGCCCAGTTGACCAAAGGGGTGTGGCTTTTTACAGGGCAGCCTCTAAAACCACACCCATTTGGTCCAGGCTTTCAACATGATGGAGGAGACAGAGGGTATGCACTGAGACTGAGGTTGGGAGGGAGGAAGATTGACAGAGCACAGCAAAGGATCCGGGGACTTGTAGTTTTACAGGGCAGAGGTGAACAGCTTTGAAACAGGAAATTCTGCTCCTCTGCTGCAGTGAAGGGAGGCTACATACAGCACAGGAAAAGTAGAAAGTGGCACATAAAACATCACAGGCGGTAAATGAAGTCTAAGATTAGCAATTTGGACTGCTGGACTACCGCTTTCAAATCCACATGTTTGACATTCAGTTAATATGAGTAGGCTCCCTTGCTTAAAGGGGTTTTGCCACGAAGGGAGTTACTTACCTCCTTATCAGCTCAGGGGAGAATATAAACAAATCATGCTGAATCATGAACGCCGCAGGGGTGAGAGGGAGGGGTGAGCAGAAAGTGAGGAAGAAGGGAGCGTCTCAAAAGTGTACTCAAATAATAACATTACAACAGTGGATTCTCTATACAGCAGACAGACTCATACACTGCACTTTCTCCCCAGCCCCTTGCAAGCTCCTTCATGTTCCCTGTCATCAGATAAGAAGTGCAAACACGCAAGGGCGGCCAGATCAGCTCCCTGTCAGCTCCTCTGGTCGTGTCTAATGGAAGCTTTCAGGTAACTAAGGGGGACTGAGCAATGCTGTAGCTCTCACAGGCTTCACTTTTTTGTAATCACATATATTTAGAAAAGTGATTAAATACCCATTTTGGAGGATCCCACATCAACATTACAAATTTAGTGTTTGTGTTTCCATGCCAAGCTAAGAAACTCCTATTCACTGCAGTCATGTGGTTGGGGTCCACAATGAACTTGGCATCCCCATTCTGGTGATCTTTGGGGGTCCCAGCGATCAAACATTCATCACCTATCCTGTGGACCTGCACCCACAAGAGAAGCAATCATATTGGCCCGTTTCATGAGCAGGTCCATGCTTTTTGATATAAAAGAGGAACCTTGGTGTCTCATGGAGATTTATCTTTATGATGATATAGGGAAACTGAGTGCCAGCAAATGAATATCTTACGTTTTGTGCGATCTGACTCTGTGACTTCTTGTCCTCCTTAGCCGGCCTCTCGTTCCCTCTGGTGAATTACAATGAGTTCACGTTGACAATTTGCTTTCTCATTTAGAGTCCTATCATCTCCATGGCTGTGACCTAGAAGAAAAAGGCTGCTGTACCCCTAAGGCGGCGTGAAGAGGGAACAATGCAAGCTCTGTATGATGGGGGTCGCCCAGAGGGAAATAGGTGAGTGACTTGTGCCAGCAATAATCACTTGCATCTTAATTACCATCTTGCGAGGGATAACTTTCAAGGAGGTGACGAGGGTGCAAATAAGAACTGGGGTCTTTTCACTGCTGCCCAGTAAGAGGATGCTGGATATGGCTGAAAAAGACCCCTACAGTAATCACTATGTATATGTGTATAATCGTGCTTGCAGAACTGCATTGCAGGTGACGCTACGGAGCTACAATTATAATGTCCATTGATCACCTCTGAAAGATGAGTAGAGTTTGTGACTAAGGTCATGTTCTCACGGCTTATTTTGGGACGGATTTCAGTCCATAATTTGCGCCGTACTGCGCGAATTATGGCTGAAATCAGTCCCAGTCATTATGGTAATCCACAGTTCTCATAGAGAACTATGGATTCCATCTAAAGTGACATGTCAATTATCATGGTGGGATATGCGCGTGGATAATGAATGTCTATGGGGCTGTCGAGGTGCCGGCGAAATCCGTCCCGCAATTACGCCGTGAATAAGCCGTGTGAACATAGCCTAAAACTACCCCGGCTACAGATTGGCTGTTTCTCTATCTCCTTGTGAGGGTCACACTTCTTTACCTTCTCTCACACAGGTCATGTATAGCCAATACAGCCAGTCCCTGGGTTATGAACGAGAGAAGTTCTGCAGGTTAGTTTAATTTGTATGTAAGTCACAACAAGTACATTTTTTAACTTCACTCCAGCCAAATGTATTTCTTTAACACCCCCTTCACGTTAGTTTTAGTGTACGTATCCCTGTTAGTACATGGGTTTACATTGTGTTGTGTGTTGTAGTTCCACAGCAGCTGCTTGTACACTAGTGTCAGCTTGTCACACCACACATGTTAAATCCATGTACTTATCGTATGGGTGTAGATTAGTACATGTGTTTCACTTCTGCGGTGTGGTTAGCTGGCATTTGTAGTTCCATAGCGGCAGCTGCGTACAGGGAGCTAGCATAAAACTACAAGTGTCAGCATGTCAAACCACACATGTTAATAACATGTACTTATCTTCACCCATATGTTTCATACATATGAAGACAGCGGAAAGAAGGGTCTTACTGTATGCACGGCCAGATGTGACAGAGTGATGACGTTTCGACTTCTGACTGTCTTCTTGTTATAAATGGAGGCTTTTATGGGGCATGACATCAGCACATAATTCATTCCCCATAAAAGCCCCGTTAGTACCTTGGAGACTGTCGGAGGCTACCTTTATTCATACTGGAAAAGGTCTTTTGATGGTATCACTACAAGACATGAACAGCTTTGGCCCAGCAGGATGAAAACGGTTTGGCTTAGGCTGTGTTTTGTCCCCAAATGTTCTAAATTTCCCAAACTGGGTTCCCCAGATCCCTGAAATTACATCAACTTACTTTTGGTGATGGCTGCCGTGTTGCTCTTCGAATGGGCCAGCGCCATATAACGACTTCACAGAAAAAACTAAATATTAAAGGGTCAATACCAATACCAAAAAATCACAGAAACAAAATTAACCCAATTCTAAAATATAACCTTTAATTATAGACAGTTAAAATTAATGCATAATAAAAAAAAAAACAGTGCTAAATATAAATATCCACGGTACAATGGGATGGGCTAAAATATGCTTATTCGAGATATAAGCCCCTACACCCCCCACTATTATGTACTGACAACCCGGGTGGGGTTATTGCCCTGAAAAGAGCGGCCCCGCCCCTTGGCAGCTCACCCTATCACGCCACTACACTAGAAAAATATACTGCATATATGTGTGGCTGAACTCCTTGCACCATAGGATATACAAAGCTCACTAAATCCAGTATAATATACACATATAAACAAGCAACCTGATGAAAGATGAATTAAATGTTCCCCTTTGCCTAAAAAACATAGAAGGACAGTACTATATATTTAGAAAAATATCCTTATGTATAGGGCATAGATTACCACAGATAACACACGACAATACTGTACATTCAAGAATGTCTTACTGTCCTTATATATATGGCATCTGGTTCCCGACGCGTTTCTCCCTCCTCCGTTTATGAGGGTTCATCAGAGGAAAGATCTAGAGAACATCAATGGATACTGGAGCCAAAATAAACACTGCTTGATACTGGAAAGATGCAGCTCACCTGAACTACTCCACTGTCACTCCTTAAATGCCCGTGTGTGCAAATTGTACCGCCCCATAGGTATGGGTGTAGATTAGTACATGTGTTTCACTTCTGTGGTGTGGTAAGCTGGCATTTGTAGTTCCATAGCGGCAGCTGCATACAGGCATCTAGCATGGAACTACAAGTGTCAGCATGTCAAATCACACATGTTAAAAACATGTACTTATCTTCACCCATATGTTTCATACATGTGTTTAACCCTGAAAACAGCGGAAGGAAGAGTCTTACTGTATGCAGGGCCAGATGTGACAGTGACGACGTTTCCAGTTCTGACTGTCTTGTTAGAAATGGAGGCTTTTATGGAGCATGACATCAGCACATAATTCATTCCTCATAAAAGCCCCGTTAGTACCTTGGAGACTGTCGGAGGCTACCTTTATTCATACAGGAAAAGTTCTTTTGATGGTATCACTACAAGTCATGAACACCTGTGGCCCAGCAGGATGGGAACTATTTGGATCAGTCTGTGTTTTATCCTCCAAATGTTCTAAATTTCCCAAACTGGATTCCCCAGATCCCTGAAATTACATCAACTTACTTTTGGTGATGGCTGCCGTGTTGCTCTTCGAATGGGCCAGCGCCATATAGCGACACGCACAGTGTAGGGTGCTGGGTCGGCTGCTCTCCCGCTAGCTGGCCACGTTATTTTACAATACCTACAAGAGCTTTGACGCAGTGAGCAAGGTCTGGGAGTGGATGCCATATTTGATTCAAAGCTCTGGCATGCACCTTCATGCCGCTCTGTTCAGCAGCTTACAGTTGGCGGCATGGCCCTACCCACGCACCTTAGCCACCCTCAAACAGCCCATTTAGGGCAACCATGATACTGATGTGGTCTTTTATAAAAATGCATTTGACACCCATGGTGTAGAGTCAGTTTGTGTAATCCGATAAAGGGGTCACGTGCATTACTTGGATATTATTTTAGAGGGAGTTCTGGGTTGTGGAACTTATACAAAGGTCTAGAGCATGTTTGTAAAAAATAAATACGTTTTACCATAGACCAATAATCCTGAACCGACAAGTATGGTTTCTAAAAGCCCCCTTGTTCAAGTGTCCCTTTATTTTCAATGGAAGTACGTGCCATCTTGTGCATTTTTTACACATCGTTTTCTTAAATGTGTGACGTGCAAAAGAAGCAAATGCACATCGCACATTTTGGTGTTTTACATTTGTAATTTTTCCATTGAAATCAATGGCCTTTGCAAAATACACATATTCTGCTTCTTATGTTTTTGGTGTACTTAGCGTTACAGAAAAGCTTTAAAAACAAGTTTAAAAAAACCTAATATTTCCCTTGAGATAAGCATGTATTTGTCAGCACGCTTTTCATGCCATATGAACAAAGAGCGACATGTATGAAGTTGACGTGCTTAGAGCAACAAAAAAAAAAAAAAAAACTGTTGTAGCCCTGTCCAACAGATGTATGAACAGTCGTACGCCAAAATGTGGCGCATGCCAGACCCGACACTTTTGTATGTGCCAGTTCTACAGGGGTGCCAGATTTGTACCACGTGCCACATTTATGAGGCTGAGACAAATTTTGGGGCCTACATTCTATGCGCCACTCAAATGTATGAAAACTGTCTAGGTCTAAAATTCACTTTGTTGTCCATAGCAACCAATCAGAGCTCACAGCAACCAACCAGAGCGCTCCTTTCATTCTTCCAGGGCACTATTTGAAATGAAAGAGGCACTCTGATTGGTTGCTATGAGCTCTGATTGGTTCCTATGGACAACAAAGTGAATTTTAGACCTAGACAGTTTTCATACATGTGGCCCATAATGTCCTACGAGACACTTTCATACATAATGACTAAAGCTATGTTCACACGGGTTAACTGCGGGACGTAATTACGCCCCGCAGTTACGCCGTGTGGCCGGGGGCGGGGGGCCGGCACTTCGCCGGCCCATTGACAATCACTGCTAGCGGCGCGTATACGCTGCTAGAAAGTGACATGTCAATTATCTCCCCATCGGCATATTCGCCGAGCGGGGAGAGGAGACGTAATCCATAGTTCTCTATGAGAACTGTGGATTACCGTAATGACTGGGACGTATTCCAGCCGTAATTTGCGCACTTCGGCGCGTAATTACGGACCGAAATACGGCCCATTTTAAGCCGTGTGAACATGGCCTAATACTACTCTAATTTAATGAGAAGTACGACTGTCGAGGCGGCGCCACTTTTCATACATGCCCCCATAGCTTTTATGCTTTAACCAGTAGAAGCACCCATCCCAAAGTGCTGGGCTCTGTACACACTTGCATAAGTTATTTTCTGTCAGGCTTTGGTTGTTTTTTGATGACCAGGATAACATAGCACTCTATTACTGTATCCAGCAGAGGAAACTGATATCTGACTGATCCATTAAAAGGCTAAGGTCCAATCTGTGTTGCAGGCTTCATTAAAGGGGTTTTCCATTTTTAGGGAAAGTTCGTCAGCATCTTGGAAAGGCTCCAAAATAGGGGGGAAAACCAATTTGCCTTCTAAACTCGCCCTGTTCTTGTACTCCTGGCCGATGACAGTATGTCCATTGTTCACGCAGCCCTGCAGCTATTCGCAGGCCTCAGCAGTCTCTTCTTGGATAGACGGCACATGTCCGCTAAGGCCTGCGATAGAGTGTAACCGCCAATCACTATGTCATCGGCGGGCGCACTTGAACTGGCGGCAGTGACAGAACAGAGTGATTTGTATTTTTTTTTTATTTTAGTACCTCCCCGACCAGCTGACCAGCTTTACCTAAAAAATAGACAAATCCTTTGCCTTCCTAAAAAATAGATAAGTCCTTTAAGAGCCTCCATTCTGTTACAGGTGACGGGTAAAAACAGCAAAGCAAGAAGGGCTATTTTTTCTGTTACAATGGCAGACGTGCCTGTAGAACCTGATGGACTCCATCATAGGCCGGTCATTGGTTGCTGGCAGTGTCATCGGGTGACAGATCTAGCACTGCACTGTGGCTTCCATTAGCAGATGACACTGTCATGCAGATGTGAACAGAGCCAAAGTCAATGAAGAAAAAACGAACCGAACTGATTACAAATGATCACGGATTGTATTTACTGTGACTCTTAAAATTGAAACGATGTCTCCAGTGTAAACAGCCTTATAGCGATATCCCATCTCCACACCACATGCCATAAATGTCTGATAGATATGGAGAGATGACTGAGCACCCATAGCCTCACTCTATTCACATCTGTGGAAGTTCCAAATACTGGCAAATGCATTTGTTCAGCAGTAACCGGAACTTCCATAGAAATGAATGAAAATGCTGCACATGCACAGCCATCATTCCAGGTGCAGTGGCCATGACAGCGAGCGGGACAACGCGCTTCCTGTGGACATGCAATAAATGTATTCCTCTTGAATAATTTTCATGCTGTTTTTTTCTAGTGTGGAAGAACTAGGATTGCGAATTGTGGGACACGACCTCTTTTTTCGATGCTGAGAAGTGCTATGGAACAGGTGGATCTCTGCCTCTATCCAGGATTACTATAGACAACACAACACCAATACAATAAAGCAGATTTATCAATGTTTGTCTAACGGCGCAGTGTCCGACAGTGTGTCTCTGATTCAGTAGTTTGATCTGTTGTTGTTGTGAATGGATCTTTGGTAAAGCCCGAAAATGGAAAAAAAACATGTACCCGGCGCTCGTATGCATAAAGATGCCTCCGTGTGAAATCGCACAAACATTTATAAAAATAAAGATATTTATTGTAAAAGTGTCAAAAAAGGTTTTCACCTTTAAACACAATAAAATACACTAAATGAAACTTAACGCGTTTCGCACCTACACTGGCGCTTCATCAGAAGACGTGTACAAGAAAAACCATAGGGATAAAGCATATTTAAAAAGCAAAGTGAAATACCATTGGTTAGGGAATAAACCAATAAAATTGCACATTGCCGAACACGTTAAAACATATGTCACAACATTTGGCCAATGATCAGGCTCGTAGAGCACTATAGAACATGTATTCTAATAAAGCTAAAAGTTGATTGGTTGAAAAAAGAGGGAAAATATGATTCAGCCACTCATCGACAAAGAGTGAATTCAAAAGCGCATTGGGCGCGCTCACAGGAAATGTGTGTTACAACATAAAGAAGCAGTGATTGGTTGACACTGTAGAGGGAAACATAAATTGCCCAATAGGCAATCGAGTTGTTGCTTGGCTATTATAGCCTATGGAGACCAAAGCGCTCCAATTGGCATTCGAGCTACTACTTTGAGCTCAAAGTAGTAGCTCGAATGCCAATTGGAGCGCTTTGGTCTCTGTATGCACATACGAGTGGTTGTGCCTCCTAACTTTAGCACAACCCCGCCAGGTGAGCAATCACCAAAACCTCTACTTCACTGTATTTTATCAACATACTTTCACTATTGTGCTCCCCCTTTGTTTCTTTTTTTCAGTTGTTGTGAATGGAACACGATGAATTTGGCACATCCTATACGTATGCCACAAGCAGGGCTGTGGAGTTGGAGTCGGAGTCGGTGCCTATTTTGCAGGAGTCGAAGTCGTCATAAAAGGGACCGACTCCGACTCCCAAAATATATAATTAGTTAGTACAGTTTGTTCGATGCAGTGCAAAGAGCAAGAGGAATTGGGTCTGGCCAGTGCTGCTGCTCCCATATCTTCAGTCTCATCACTTGAGAAGTGTAAGTGATGACATGGAGCAGGCAAAGCACTAGCCCAGGGGAAAGATTCTGCTCCCATGGTAAACAGATTTCACCAAAATTTTTCACCTGCTTTTAAAGAAGTAGAAGAGTTCAACCATTCATCAAAACGGACTGTGGCTGAGGCAATTCCTTTATACCCTGACATTGTTAGAGATGTTGCCCCTGTGGTCAACGCTTTACATCCAACCCAAGTTAGTGTAGAGAGGCCGTTCTCTAGCCTGGAAATAATGAGATCAGATGTGAGGTCATGTATGCAGGATCTGATGGAAGAAATACTATTTCTCAGAACAAATTCAGAGACTCCACAAATGTTCCTGCAGTTTTTTTTGCATATTTACAATTTTTGTGTTCTAAAGTCATATCCAATAAATATGTTTTACACTGACTAGCAGAATGGTAACAATGTTTTGAACTTGTGACTTTCAGGTTCCATATCTCCCCATCCACTACAGCTTTGTACATGAGGCTACTGTAATTTTATATACAGTCATCTTACCTATCTTACACATAAATTTGACTTGCAAGTATTTAGCATCTGCTTAGTTCTGCAGATTATTTCCTGTAACTGCATTGTTACTGTTTTGCTCCTAAAAATCAAAATGTTAATTTTTATTATCTTTTTAGTATTTGGGAAATCCACCTTTTGGTTTTCAATACTGCCTGAATTCTTCTGGACTCTGGATCAGATTCAAGCAGGTCTTGATTAAAATCTGATCCCCGCTCTCTTCTACACATTCCCAATGTTGGTGCAGACTGGACTTGGTTACAAATACAGCTTTTTCTTCAACTCTACCCACAAGTTTTCAAAAGATCAAAACATTGTTAGGCTATGTTCACACGGCTTAATTGCGGGGCGTAATTACGTCCCGCAATTACGCCGTGTGGCCGGGGGCGGGAGCGGGGGGGGCCGGTACTTCGCCGGCCCATAGACAATCACTGCTAGCGGCGCGTATACGCCGCTAGAAAGTGACGTCAATTATCTCCCCGCCCGGCGGCTTCGCCGGCGGGGAGAGGAGACGTAATGCATAGTTCTCTATGAGAACTGTGGATTACTGTAATGAATGGGCCGTTTTCGGCCCGTAATTGGCGCACTTCGCCGCGTAATTACGGACCGAAATACGGCCCATTTTAAGCCGTGTGAACATGCCTTTACCCTTTAGCTTGTCAGTGTCTGTTCTACCTAAATAGCTTGATTATTGTATCATATGGTGATAAAAAGCCTGATGGTACCATTTTACTACGGTAAAGTTATCACTTAAACATGCGACATGTATGAGGGAGTCAGGAGGGTTTGGGAAATTAATGTTGACGGGATCCTCCAAAATGGGTTTTTTTAATCACTTTTCTAAATATAAATTGATTACAAAAAGTGAAGCCGTGAGAAGCTAAAGCTTTCTTTACAGCCTTAGTTACTTAAAAGTTTTGCATTAGAACACCACTCCCCTTTCAGAGCTGATCTGGTCGCGCTTGCGTTGTCTGCACTTCTTATCATGACAGGGAACATGAATGAGCTTCCAGGGACTGTGGATGAGAGTCAGAGTTGGGCTTTGGCTGCCGATCCAAGTGGGCACATATATTCCACTGATGTTTGAGTGATCTCTGTTTTACAACACATAATCGATTCTCAGCCCTTGATGACATTTCTGTCTTATTTAAAGAGTTTATTAGGATAAAGAATAGCCGATCCCACTTCTACCCTCCCCTTATATATAAAGCCCTTAAAGGGGTTTTTTTCACTTCAAAGATTAGTTTTCAACATAAAGGCAATGGTAAATGAAGACTTTTTCTAATTACATTGGTCTATAGCGTTTACTTTAGGCATGAGATAAGAGACATTTTATGAGCTCTCTGAGTGCACACAGGTTTCTGTGGTAACGTGTATACCAGAAACACATCTGTTATCTGATTAGCAGCTGAGAGCAAGGAGTAGGAGTCAACAAGCTGAGACTGAACTAATTAATCAATAGTAAACAAAGAACAGTGCTTGAGGACTGAAAAGTTAAAGGGTTTTGCCCTGAGTAATTTGACGTGGATCCTCCAAATGTATTTAACACTTTTTCTAAATATATGTGATTAAAAAGTGAGCCTGTGAGCAGCTAAAAGCTTTCTTTACAGCCCTTAGTTACTTAAAGTTGCATTAGACACGACCAGCTCCACTGACAGAGCTGATCTGGCGCGCTTGCGTTGTCTGCACTTCTTATCTGATGACAGGGAATCTAGGGGAATCTGTATCCAAGCATATGTGCTCAGCTGTATTCGTAACTCCCATAGAAATGAGTAGTGGACATCCTCCTCTTTTCTGATGCCAGCACATTGCAAACTACGAACTTACCTTACAAGGAATCTAACCAGATGGCAAAGCCTCTTTAATTAGTGCCATCTCAGGTTCAACCAGCCACTAGTGGAATTAAAGGGATGTTTCTCGGTCGGCTTATAGCTAGCTATGAGACGGTCATCTGAGAGAATAAGGAGGGTGGTGCTTGGCGGTTGTCCTCCCCATTCATTTCTATGGGAGTTTCGAATGTAGCTGAGCGAGTGTCTCCCTCTGTCATGGAAAACAAAGAAACACGAAATCTCAGATGTTTAACCATTTAAATAACTTGATCAAAAGAAGCCACACCAATGCCGGATCTCCAAAACTAGAGCTGATAGGGGAAAATGGGAGTCATTTTCAGGATCAGTGCCCCAAACATACTCAAAAACAGTTCCAACTTCTAAGGCACCAAAATAAGTTTTCCCCGCAGTTATTCTTTTTGGTGCGTTTTCCTTCATAAATGTGTCTTAACATAATGCAACACTAATGTGTAAAATTTTGGGATCGTTTACAAGGTCTTGGTGCACACCCATTAGAAAAATGCATTTTCAGTTCTGTCACTGTAAATTTTGTCATTAAAGGGGTTGTCTCATCTCAAAGTTTCATAGGATGCATGAGTGAAATAATGCTGCTTTGCTCTGTCACTTCCTGGTCAAGCTGTCTGTAATTAGCATATGAGCTCTGTATCGAGTATTCAGACCTCTGCTAATTAGATAAATCTCATGCTGTCAGGACCAGGGAAGCTTCTGAGGAAAGTAAACAGCAGTAATTACTGGCTTTTGTCTGAAAGATCAGATAACAAACAAGCTAGCACTGTCTGGAGTTGTGAGCTGCTGCAAGTTGTGTGATGACATCACTCCCTGCTATCAGATAGAACAAACAGCAAGGGGGGGAGAAGTACACAGGTCGGTCTCTTGGGGAAGCAGAGAGCCCTCAGAAGGTGATAAAACCACTTGTAGCTCCTTAACAAAAAAAATGAACAACGCAATATATTTGGAAAACATCTTCATTTAGTGTTCCCTACATGTTGAAAGCTAATCTTTGTAGCGAGACAGCCCCTTTAACCTCTCCTACAAGGTGATGGTCTTCCCCTTCTTCACACCATCTTATCCTGTTCAAGGTGTTTGGTACAGGAAGGTCTTTCACCAGAAACTGTAATTTACATGACTTTGTGCTATCATTATAATGACCACATACATGTAATTTTTTTTTATTTACTAAAAACTTTTAAAATGATAGCAGTAATTGTGTTATTTATCATGGACTTTTGTTGACTTCATTACAATTTTATATTGTTTTTACAGTGTTATATTGAAATACTTTTTGATGTTGGCATCTGTTCCTAAAGCTCTGTTCAAATCTGCATTAAATTCCCCATCAAGACAAGACACCTCTGCAGAACCCAATGGACCATTATCAGTTAGCATCCACTGTATGATGGACATTGCACTGCTTTGAGGTTTATGTTACAGTGGAATCGTGACATAGGTGTGAACAGAGACTTGTACAGTATCCCAGTATTAGGGTATGTTTCACGTTGTCTTTTAGGGTATGTTCACACAGCTTATTGCAGTGCGTACTGCACGCGTCGCAATACGCCGGGTGTTTTGGAAGCCCGAGCTGATCACAGGGTGGCCCGCCCCCAGCTGGCCCCATTGATATGCATTGTAAGCGCCACGAACAGTTGACATGTCACTTCTCTCCCCGGGCGTACAATACGATCGTATTGTACACCCGGGGAGACGAAACGCAATTCATAGCACTCTAGGAGAGATATGAATTAATGTAATTGTGGCGTGCATTTTGCCATGTATAAAGCGCAATATGCGGTGGAATACACGCGCAAATACGCGTGAAAATAAGCCGTGTGAACTTACCCTTAGTCAGTATTTCAGAGTGTAATTGTACTGTAATACGCCTCGAAATACGGCCTGTAACTATGGTAATTCGTAGCTCTTATGAATTACCTCTGTCTTCCCCGATGTGTACTGAGCACTGGATGAAAGAAGTGACATGTCACTTTTTCCTGGCATCTACGCACCAGGGAAAATAGAAGTGAATGGGGCGCCCCCCCCCACCCCGGCGCTTTAGAAGTACGTGCTTTACTTCTAAAACACATAGGGCCACATGTATGAAAACTGTCTAGTTATAAAATTCACTTTGTTGCCCATAGCAACCAATCAGAGTGCCCCTTTCATTTTTCCAGAGTACTATATGAAATGAAAGGGGCGCCCTGATTGGTTGCTGTGGGCTCTGATTGGTTGCTATGGGCAACAAAGTGAATTTTAGACCTAGACAGTTTTCATAGATGTGGCCCATATTGTATTTCGGCACGTACTGTATGTGCCGCAATGCACAGTGTGAACATACCCTTACTATCTATGTTCTACATTTAATGACAGTCTGGTTCAAAATGTTATATATTACAATTAGGGCCACATGTATGAAAACTGTTTAGGTCTAAAACTCACTCTTTTGCCCATAGTAACCTATAGGCAACAAAGTGAGTTTTAGACCTAAACAGTTTTCATACATGTGGCCCTTGGTGTTGCCCAAAACGGTCTAGGTTTGGTTCAACACTGGTGCAACCAAATTTGTGGAAAAGTTTGGATTTTGACCCTAACCTTAACAAAACCAATGTGGGATTAGGGATTTTACTTGGTTTGTAAGGTTTAACCTATTGCTCCCTGGCCCTTTCCAACTCGTTGTGCTCCCAGTCTGAGGTCACTTGTGGTATGAAGACACATTAAAGGGAATCCAACAACAATATATATTTTTTACCACTTAAAACAAAATAAGGATACAGATTTTCTTCATAGCCTTTTTTATTTTCTTACTGTAGATTTTTTATTTTTATTGCCTGTCTATGATAATGGGAGCGGCCATCTTGCCTGAGCTGCTTTTAACAGCATTTAGAGAGATGCTTTACAGCAGCTTCACGGACATAGGAGCCTGTGAACAGGAGCAGACCCACTAACTTCTATAGGAGAGTTTTCTAGGCATGTTCTGTGACCTGGGAAGAAGTCGGTGTGCAGGGAGGGGGAGCTATTGTGACTGATGTATCCTGTGTTATCAATATACATACCTTTCAGTGTAAATCCTGCCTGTGCTGAAAATGAAGAGACAACTGGAAAGTTTTCTATGCAGAACAGGAAGTGTGAGGCTATTATTAGGCCTAGTGGCCAAAATGAAAACTGCAGGACTTATTTTTCAAAATATTGATACTGATATAGGAAATAAAAAAATAACCAAAAATGTTTTTTTTAAAAATGTGTTTCACATAAACCACGAGTTAAACAATAGGTAATTTTTTATGACGTTCCCTTTAAGATAAGCCTAATGTGTAATTGCACTGGAATTGATGTTGCAGAAAAATCACTGCCAGAGCGGAAGCACCATGGCGCAGTAAGTTGACCCCTGCAAACCAGTAAAAAAAAAAACTACCTACCCCCAATTTTTTTATCTATTTTTTTATTTACTCAAAAATTAATTTGGGCAAATCCCAATTACTTTGCACGGATTCAGGTCAATTTTGACTTTGATCCGAATCCAAGCCACATTAATTCAATTGTGAGATTAATAGACATTTAGGGTAAGTTCACACGGCTTATTTTGGGGTGCATTTCACAGCGTACTTTGCGGCGTACTGCGCTCTAATACCAGCGAAATGCATCCCAATCATTACGGTAATTAACAGTTCTCATAGAGAACTATGGATTACGCCTCGTCCACCCGCGTATACAATACGATCGCATTGCACGTCCGGAGAGATAATTGACATGTAATTTATTCGCGGTGCTTTCACACCGCAAGTAATGCATGTCCATGGAGCCGGCTGGCTGCTGGCCCCCCCGCACCGATCAGCGTGACTCCTGAAGACCCGGCTTAATTGCGGGGCGTACTGTACGCCTCGCAGTTAAGCCGTGCCCTTAGGGCGACATGTATGAACGGGGCTGGCATCCTTTCAGCCCAAGAACTAGCGCAGCCCTGTTCTCTAGATTTATAATCAGGCGCACTCCAGAATTAGGTGCTTTATCGGGCGCCCGCAGTACTTTGTAATGCGCCTGAAATCGGGGGGCATTCTGGAGGTGTCGCACTACAACTGTATAACTCGTTTATGACGGGAGGACGGGCGCATTACTGCTGATACAGGCAGATCAAGTTTAGAGTGGTTTACCTGAGCCCGAGTTGTCGTTTTGGAGCTTTAAAGCGCCTAATCCATGACCCACAGTAGAACAGGTTCATAAATTCAGGCGCATTGTATGCTACTAATGCGCGCCAAAACATTGCCGTCTGGGCACCAAAATACATACATGTTGCCCTTAGAGTGGGCTCCCTGGAACTGGAGTGTTCAGCGGGTACAACCTAATTGTAGCAGTGGGGATGAATTGTCTTTGTTAGATATGATCAGCGCTAAACATAATACACAATCAATTCACATTATTATGACCACTTATGACTACTTTCTGTGTCTGATATAAGCAGCGTGTAGATCATGCACTAAGTCACGTGTGGTGAGTTGGCTTGGTGGGTATAGAAGGTTTGTGATAGGCTGTCTGAAACTGCAGTTTGTGAACTGTTGTGGCGTGCTGCTTTGGTGAAAAGTATATCGTGAGTGGACAATTGGCGCTATTCCTGGAAGAACAGAAGCTGGTGGTGGCAGGGTTATGGTCTGAAGAATGTTTTCATGGCATTCTCTGGGCCACTCCATGTTGGAGCACTCTGCCAATTTAGGCATGAATCCATCCTTGTAGATCACATACACCCATACATGCTTATTGTCTTCCCTGGGCAGATGGGATCTTCTAACAAGACAATGCGACATGTCACATGGCCAGAAATGACTGAAGAGCAGGAATAATAATAATCTTTATTTATATAGCGCCAACATATTTCGCAGCACTTTACAATGTAGAGGGTATAAGTACAGACAAAAGACAGAAATTGCACAGTGAAATAAACATAAAGGTTAGACACAAGTTGTGAGCGTCCTGCTCGAAAGAGCTTACAATCTATGAGGGTGTCTGGGGGAGACAACGGGGAAGAAGTGCTAAATTTACAATGGCCCAGCCATGTTTTATAAATATGGGGAGGTTTACATAAAAATTTGGTGAACCTGCCACCATGACTGTACATCTATATACAGATAAGTGCCTGTGATTGCCCTAGTGTAGGGAGTGACAGATGTGTGTGATAGAAGGTGGGGGTTAGCAATTAGTGGTTTTGGTAGGCCTGCCTGAGAAGATGTGTTTTCAGGACACTCTTAAAACTATGAAGGCTGGGATTGTGCCTGATGGTACGTGGTAGGATGTTCCAGAGAACGGGTGCAGCACGTGCAAAATCTTGAAGACGGGCATGGGAGGTTCGGATGATTGTGGTCCGTAGTTTGATGTCCGTAGCTGAGCGGAGAGAGCGGGCAGGGTGGTAGACAGAGATGAGGGAGGAGATGTAGGGAGGAGCAGCGTTGTGGAGAGCTTTATGAGTGAGAGTGATGAGTTTATGTTGTATCCTGTACTGGATAGGCAACCAGTGCAGCGAGTGACACAGGGTAGAGGCATCAGTATAGCGGCTGGAAAGAAAGACAAGCCTGGCTGCTGCATTCAGGATAGATTGGAGAGGGGAGAGTTTACAGAGAGGGAGACCAATGACAAGGAGTTACAGTAGTCAAGACGAGAAAGAATAAGAGCAACAATAAGAGTTTGAGTTGTTTCCACAGTGAGAAAAAGATGGATTCTGGAGATGTTCTTGAGGTACAGGTGGCAGCAGCGGGCAAGGGATTGGATATAAGGGGTGAAGGACAGATCATAGTCTAGAATAACCCCAAGACAGTGGGCCTGCTGCCTAGGCGTTATGGTGCTGCCACACACAGAGAGAAATAGCAGATGGGGGTTGGCTAGTAGATGGGGGGAAAAACAAGAAGTTCGGTTTTGGTGAGGTTTAGTTGGAGATAGAGAGAGGACATGATGTCAGAGACAGCGGATAGACAGTCACTGGTGTTTTGTAGCAGGGCAGGAGTGAGGTCTCGGGAAAAGGTGTATAATTGGGGTTTGTGATGAGATGTTATGCCGGATACTGTCAATTTTGTCTTTGAAATGAGTGGCTAGGTCCTCAGCACAGAGGTCAGAGACCGGGGCCTGAGCTTTAGGCCTGAGAAGGGAGTGGATGGTGTCAAACAGGCGTTTTGGGTTGTTGTGTAAGGTTGAGATGAGGGAGGTGAAATATTTTTGTTTGGCGCTGTGAAGGGCAGTGTGATAAGTCCTGAATAAGACTTCCATGTATTACCCTGGCCCATTTATTCCCCAGACTTGATCTCAATGAAGCATCTGTGGAACCACAAACCTGACGAGTTAACCATGACTCCGCATGGCATCAATGAGCCTTGGATAACCATGTTGCTGCGCCACCACATTTGGTGGGTACGTATTGCAACTTTCAAGGAACACCTCACAAAATGTGGGTGACTGGAGCACAAAGGTGGTCAGTAACCTAGAAAACCATCTGTACGGAAACAGGATGGATAACCTGCTGTAACTTGGAAACGAAGCAAGATCAGAACAGGAATGTATTTGGTAAAATGTTTATTTACTTTTGCCTACATGTTCAAAACTGATCAATGGGATGGAAATGTATTTGATAAGAATGTTTAGCTTTAAAAACATAGGCAAAGGTATATACACAATAGATTTATTTTCTGGCTTTGCTTCATTTTTAAGATACATCAGGTTATCTGCCCTACTCGTTAACAGATGGCTTCCTAGGGACCTGCCACCTCTGCTCTAGCAGGATGGGGGACTAAAGCACAGAGATGGTTGGTAACCTCGGATCATCTGTATCTTTGAAATTAAGTAAAATCGTAAAAGACAAGTAATTGATGAGAATGTTTATTTACATTTGCCTATGTTTAAAGTTAAACATTTGTACCAATTACATTCTCATCTGCTTTTGCTTTATTTCAGAGATACAGCGTGTTATGTATCCTGCTTTCTGACAGATGGTTCCTAGGTTACTAACCACTTTTATGTTCTAGCTATCCTCCCGCCCACCCCAACTGATAAGATACCATTGAAACTAAAAGTTTCCATACACGATATAAAAAGCCCCATCTGTATGTTTTTCTCACTATCTGACATGAAATCAGAATAAACCTTCCCATTTAGGTCAATTAGGAACCTACATTACTGATATTTGCCAAATGGCAGAATAATGAGAGAGAGGATTTTTAAGGCATTTTTATTACTTCCTGCAAAGTCAAAAGTTTCCATACATTTCATCAGTATTTGGTAGCATTGCCCTTAATCTGTATGACTTGGGTCAAACGTTTTGGATCCTTCCACAAGCTTCTCACAATAGTTGGTAGGAATTTTGGCCCATTCCTCCTGACAGAGCTGGTGTAACTGAGCCATGTTTGTAGGTCGCTTTGCTCACACCTGCCTTTTCAGCTTTGCCTGTAAATTTTCAATAGTATTGAGATCAGGACTTTGTGATGTCCACTCCAAAACATTGACTTGGTTATCCTTAAGCCACTTTGTAACCAGATTAGCAGTAGCTTCGGGTCATCGTCCATTTGCAAGACCCATTTCTGGACAAGCTTTAACTTCCTGGCTGATGTCTTCAGATGTTACTTCAGTATTGCCACATAATCTTCTTTCCTCGTGATGCCATCTATCTTGTGAAGTGCCCCAGTCCCTCCTGCAGCAAAACAACCCCACAACATGATGCTGCCACCCCCCTGATGCTGCCACCCCCATGTTTCACAGTTGGGATGGTGTTCTTAGGCCTCCAAGCTTCTCCCTTTTTCCTCCATACGTAGCAGTGGTCATTATGGCCAAACAGTTAAATTTTAGTTTCGTCAGACCACAGGACATGTCTCCAAAATTTAGGTCTATGTTCCTGTGTGCATTTGCAAACATTAATCTGGTTTTTCTATGTTTCTTTTGGAGTAATGGCTTCTTCCTGGCAGAGTGCCTTTTCAGCCCATGTTGATACAGTACTCGTTTTACTGTGGATAATGACACAATCTTACCAGCTTCCACCGGCATCTTCACAAGGTCTTTTGCTTTTGTTCTTTGGTTGATATGCACATGTGAGACCAAAACATGTTCATCTCTGAGACACAGAACCAGTCTCCTTCGTGAGCGGTATGATGGCTGGACATTCCCATCTTGTTTGTACTTACGTATAATTGTCTGTACAGATGAACGAGGCACCTAGGAATTTTTGGAAAAACATTTCTGCTACTTAGAATACATGCTTTTCCAAAAATTCCTATGTTCTTTTTGATAGTTTTTTAGTGCTAGTAGTGTGCTGCTGATATTGGATTGTGTTTGTATGTTACTGCCATGCCAGTGTGCACCTATGCTCATTTTTTTGGGATGTGCAGACCAAATATTGTTTCATTTCTAGCTTATAACTAGTGCGTCAACGTTCTGTAATGCGCCAAATACACAGGCGCATTTTATACTGAAACATGGATGCGAAAATGCACTTCATTTTGCCTGTTTATATACACATCTCCCTAAGTGTCCATTGGATTACCCCCTTGCAGCGCCCACTCACGTGGGCGACATCGCCTCTTAATGGACCTCATGAAATATTCAATAGGGTAGGCAGCGCCATCATCGTGAAGCCTTACATGGGATCACGTCATCTGATAATCATATTAGGCTATGGTGAACACCGGAACAAAACACTGAGGACAATTGGGTCCTAGTCTAGGTTCTATCCTTGTAGGTGTCTATACTGTTACCTTATAGCAGTGGTCGAGTCTGTCCTGAAAAATTTCCAGTATGTTGCGAATAGTCTAAGAATAACCATTTGTGTAGAAGTTGGTTAGAGTGCATGAGCCTAATGTACAAGTTTAGCACATTCCAGTACATGGTGAGAGAATAGTCTGGGTATGGTGGAGGAGGGGCACGGGTGATGGAGCATGTGTCTGGGCTGAGGGTGAGGGCACCGCTTGAGACCACTGCTCAGTTTACGGTTGTGTGAGGCTGTTGTGACAAGGACAGAATTTATAATGCTTTCCCTGCACTGGATCCCTATAGATAACATTTACCCCTCAGTGAGGAGAGACATGCAGGCCCCATTCCAGCCAAATAAGGCTTGCTGGAGGTCAGCTGCAATGAGGAATAGCATTTTTTTCACTATTAGATAAACTTTTTTTTTTATTTTTCCAACTTGTGATCCAGCATCATTGAGTGTTGTAACCCACAAGCCCTTGTGTTATAATTAGACACTGTAATCCTTTTGGTTTACTCAGAGAGCGAATGCAGACCAGGGCTCTGGCGTTATTACAGAAGTCTCTGCTGCTTGTTACAGCAGCTTTCTTGTTTCATCATCTGCTTTTCTTCAGTAGCAGGAAGTAGCTATCTGACACTTGCCGTTGTCGGCCATATTTCTCTGTGTCACACAAAGGGGGCAATATATCAATAGCAGCATTTTTACAATCACTTTTGTAGCATGTGCATCATCCCTTATGCCGAAAATGTTCATTCTTCTGCCTTTCTTCAGCAACAGGAAGTAGCTATCTGACACCTGCCGCTGTCGGCCATATTTCTCTGCGTCACACAAAGTTTTTTTTATATATCGCTAGCAGCATTTTTTACAATCACTTTTGTATCCCGCACATCATCCTTTATGCCGACAATGTTCATTCTTCTGCCTTTCTTCAGTACCAGGAAGTAGCTATCTGACACCTGCCGATGTCGGCCATATTTCTCTGTGACCCTGTCACACATAGGGGGTAATGTATAATTTTCATAAATTTACACTATCACTACCTATCATGTGCCTTATCCTTGGAGACCACAATGTTTTTTTCTCCTGCCTTTTTTCAGTAACAGGAAGTATCTGACACCTGCCATTGTCAGCCATGTATCTCTGTGAGTGGGTTACGAACAGGGGAGAGTTTATTATTTACAGCATTTTTCATTCCACTTTTGTAGCATCTGCTTTATCCCTTATACGGATGCCAAATTTATCATATTGTCATACGATGTATAATCAGTTTTTTTTTAAAACCACGTGGATTTGTCTATGCTACACAAGGAGTGGAGTTAAGGGAATTGGTGATTGCAATAGCAAGACAGGTTATCAAACTTGGGGTTATTCGGTTTGGAAAAGAGACAATTTAATTACCATGTTCACATAAGTGATAGCACAGTAGACAGACTGAATAACACCGGGACACCATGACCACATATCCCCACCACATAGTGACTAAATAATACCAAAACTCCATGACCACATATCACCACCACATAGAGACTGAGTAATACTGCCACACTATGACTACAAATTACTACCACATAGTGACTCAATAATACCACCATACCATGACCACATATCCCCTCCACATAGTGACTCAATAATACCACCACACCATGACCACATATCACTACAACATAGTGACTGAATAATACCACCACACCATGACCTCATATCACCAACACATAGTGACTGATAATACCACCACATATCACCACCACATAGTGACTGAATGATCCTTCCACTCCATGTCCAAATATAGCCACCACATAGTGACTGAATAATACCAAAACTCCATAACCACATATCACCACCATATAGAGCCTGAGTAATACCGAAACACTATGAGCACAAATTACTACCACATAGTGACTCAATAATACCTCAATACCATGACCACACATCACCACCACATAGTGACTGAATTATAGCTCCTCATATCATGACCCCTATCACCACCACATAGTGACTTAATAATACCGCAACACCATGACCTCATATCACCACTACATAGTGACTGAATAATACCTCTACACCTTGAACACATATCACTACAACATAGTGACTGAATAATAACACCACACCATGAACTCATATCACCACCACATAGTGACTTAATAATACCGCCACAACATGACCACATATCTCCACCACATAGTGACTGAATAATAGCTCCACATATCATGACCTCATATCACCACCACATAGTGACTTAATAATACCGCAACACCTACATATCACACCACTGTGATGAATAATACCGCCACACCTTGACTACATATCACTACATCATAGTGACTGAATAATAACACCACACCATGCCCTCATATCACCACCAGATAGTGACTGAATAATAGCTCCATATATCATGACCTCATATCACCACCAAATAGTGACTGAATACCGCAACACCATGACCACATATCACCACCACATAGTGACTGAATAATAGCTCCACATATCATGACCACATATCACCACCACATAGTAAATGAATAATGACACAATATCATGACCACATATTACTACCACATAGTGACTGAATAATACAACATCATGACCACATATCACCAGCACATAGTGATTGAATAATACCTCCACACCAGGACCACATATCACCACCAGATAGTGACTGAATAATACCACAATACCATGACCCCCTATCACCACCACTTGGTGACTGCATAATACCGCAACACCATGATCACATATCACCACCACATAGTGACTGAATAATACCAACACACCATGACTTCATATTAATGCCACATAGTGACTGAATCATACCAGCATAACCACATATCACCACTACATAGTGACTGAATAATAGCACCATGACCACATATCACCTCCACATACTGACTGAATAATACCACCACACCATGACCACATATCACTACCACATAGTGACTAAATAATACCGCAACATCATGACCACATATCACCACCACATAGTGACTGAATAATACCACCACACCATGTGGTGGTGATATGTGGTCATGGTGTGGTGGAATTATTCAGTCACTATGTGGTGGTGATAGATGGTCATGGTGTGGTGGTATTATTCAATCACCAGGTGGTGGTGATATGTGGTCATGGTGTGGTGGTATTATTCAGTCACTATGTCATGGTGATATGTGATCATGGTGTGAAGGTTTTATTTGATCTTTGTATAGCAGTATCATTGATAATATTAGTCTTGGTGTGGTCAGTAACAGTGTGGCGATATTTACTCCTTGTATAGCGGTATTATGTGGTCACTGTACAACCATTATGTAGAGGTATCATCCACAGAACATTGTCTTACAGCTATTTGTGTGAATTTATGTTACATTACTGTCATAAGGGCCGGCGCAGGTGCCGTTGCCCCCTGCGGCCGCCCCCTTCTGCCCGCAGGGGGTCCGACGCCGGTGCCGCGGCTGCCCGCGACCCTCCCCCTGCTACCTGAGGTCCGGCGACGGGCCACTTACCTGTCCACGCTCCTGTGTACGCTGCTCCTGCCTGTCCCGGCCGCCGCGTGCGTATCCGCTGCCTAGGGCGCGCGTGCGACGGCTGGTCTGGATTAAAGGGCCAGTGCGCGGTTTTTTTGGTCAATTGCCGGCCGCTGGTCCTATATAAGGAATACGCCCACAGCACTCTCTGCCAGATTGTTGGTGTGCGTTGCCTAGTTGAGAGTGCTGTTAAGTCCTGTCTGATTACCCGTGTACCAGTCCGTTCCGCTACGTTTCCTGACCTTGCCTGTTTGCCGCCTGCCCTGACCGTCTGCCCGTCTCTGACCACGAACCTCTGCCGTCTGCCCTGACCTCCTACCTGTCCCCGACTACGCTTATAGATTACTTCTCTGTACCACGCATTACCCCGGCCGCCATCGCAAGCAAGTCACGTCAGGGGTAACGACCTGGTAGCCTCACGCCGCAGCAAGTCCATCCTGCTTTGCGGCGGGCTCTGGTGAATACCAAGGGCTACTCCCGCTCCCTGGCGTGGCTTACAGCATCGCTTGCGGTGGTCCACCGAATCCACCAAACCCTTACAATTACTCTATTATACATATACATTACTCTATTATAATACATATTTATAGACCCCAGTAAAGCTGCTGTTGTGTTGTTGCTAGTCTGCTGAAGGGGTGGAGCATGATTGTGTGCTTGGGCGTTGTTAGAGGCGTGTCCTGGTGTGACATCATTTTTTGGGTGTGGTCAGAGGCATGGCCTGGTGTGATGTCATATTTTTGGAATGGTTAGAGGCATGGCCTAATGTGTCCTTTGCATTCTCTAAAAGTTGAGAGGTATGAATGGGCATCCTCTACATCTAGAGGTTTACCATCACTACTTACTGAGATTCCTTACAGTAAGAGCGGTGACACTATGGACCACTCTGCCACAAGAGGTTGTGATGGTGGAGTCATTGATCAAGTACAAGAAAGGTTTAAATACCTTTCCTGAAAAATATAATATTACCGCTTATGGAGACTAGATTCTGGAGACATTGATCCAGGGATTATTCCGACTGTCATATTTGGAGTTGGAAAGGAATTTTTCTACTTGTCTGGGGCAACTGGCATCTGTGTCATAGGGGTTTATGCCTTCCTCTGGATCAACACTGTAGGGTTAGGCTGGGTTCACAAGACGTGTGTTCCTGTGGGCGTCGCTATGCACCTACTTTCAACAGCACTCCCATTCACTTTCTCTTGCATAAGTGCCGGAAAGAAGTGACATGTCTTGTGCACTCTGCGCTGGGGAATACGCTGGGAAATCATAGCACTCAATGATTGCTATGATTTTACCGTATTTATTGCAGCACAATTACGCCCCCAAAGTTTGGTGCTGGGACAACAACTTAAGGCCTTGTCCCCACGGCACCGGTTTGTAGCCGGTTTTTCAGACGGTTTGCAGTTTTGAAAACCGTCTGAAAAACCAGCTGCAAACTTTTACATGGGCCTCTATGGAAAACCTGTGCAGCAGTCCTCACTGCACGGTTTTTCCGCCCGGCGGTTTTTCAGACCACCGGCCGCCCGAAAAACATTCAACATGTTCATTCTTCCGCCCAGTTTTCAGAAAAAGTGAATGTGAAGCGGGAGGACTTTTCAACGCTAATCACAGAAAAAAGCCATCCTCCTACGGCCGTGTGCACGGCAAAAAAACAGGACAAATAAACCGACCGGTATTTCTCCTGTGCCATGGGGACGCGCCATTAGGGGGAAGGAAAGCACTGGTTTTAATCTTAGCCCAGCAGGGGCATTAAGCAGTTTTTCTTTAAATTACTGATAACTTCTTAAAAGGTGACCTATGACATCTCCTGACCTGTCTGCTTTAGTAAATCCTTGTGTTCCCTGTGATATAATAAACCTGGAGCATCTTCTCTTATAACTCTGTGTTGTGCTGTTCCTCATCTATCCCTCCTAGAAATTCACTTCCAATCTGTCAGCTGGGAGCTACCCTATACAGTCTGTCATTGTCCAATCAGTGTGGCCAGACTCACCCGCCAGTGTGTACAGGGACACATCTCTTGAAAATAAAACCCAATGATTTGTTCAATAATGAATGTCTAGGAGGAATAACACACCAACAGCACAACACAGAGATATAAGAGAAGATGTTCTAGGATTGTTGTTACACTGGAACCACAGGTATTTGCTAAAATAGACCCGTCAGGAGATGTCACAGGGCCTCTTTAAATGGCCATGAAATATGGTGCAAAGTACATCAAAATATAGATGCAAGACCAAACTGTCCCCCTTTTTTCAGCTCTTTGACCTGTTGGATAAAATCTCCCAGTCTCCTGTGCTCAATGCCTCAGAGGTTTTGTAGGCAATTGCTCCCGATGATGCTGCACATCATCAATTGGGTACCGCGACATTTACAGACAGCCTCCGCCATGAAAAAGGATCACTGATCCTATCATTTCCAGCCTCCGGACCATCTTCTATATAACACTCTTTTAGGGGGCGTCACAACATTATATTTCATCCTGAATTCACTCTGACATTGCTGAAACGAATTGGTGGCTTAATAGCTTCCCGACATGAAGTCGCTCTGCTCAATATTGAACCCCCTCCTCATGATAAGAGATCGAGTGACTGAGAGAAAGGGTTCTAGGGATGCACCAGAAGTCGCAAACTGATGTTAAATGTTGCCCCAGCTGTGTGGCACCTAGCTCATTGCTCCAACACAGGGACATCCCAGCTTGTATGAAGCTCCATATACTGAGGAGCATGCTGCACATTGTTTGTTCAGATTGCCTTGTCGTAGTGACAGTTATTACAGAATATTCATGGCGTATCAAGTGAATCTCACTACTGATAATTTAAAGAGAACCTGTCACTTAGATTATGCCCCCCCTGGCTGAGGACAGCACAAGCTAGTGTCAGACCTGCTGTTTCCAGCGCTGTGTCCCTTATTCTGTAAGATGTTGTAGTTTTCGTGTAGTTAATGCTAAAATCTGCAGTTTTCAGCCAGAAGAGTCATTCGAAGAGTCCTTCAGAGTGTCAGTTTTTTTTTCAAACCCCGCCCACCTGAACTGACAAACCTATTACTTTGAATAGGTAGAAACATGTGAATAACTGTCAGTGGGCGGAGCTAACCTTGGTGGGCGGGCTAAAACCTGCACATGAATAAGATTTAAGGGGTAAATGCTCTAAAACTCCAGCATCTTACAGAATAAAGGGACACAGTGCTGGAAACAGCAGGTCTGACACTAGCTTTTGCTGCCCTCAGCAAGGGGGGCATAATCTATGTGACAGGTTTCCTTTAAGTGCTTGTAGCTGAAGTTAATGGACTTGCATGTCAATGTGGTTTCAGCCTCTTCACATGTATTCTCCAGTGCTCCCCATAATGGTGACCACATATCTTTTAAAGGAACCTGTGACAATGAATATGTTATCTGATCTGTGGGCCCCATGTTATAGAGCAGGAGGAGCTGAACAGATTTATACAGCTCTAGAAAAAAATTGAGAGACCACTGCACAGTTTTCTAAAAAATCAGCCTCTCTACAAGTCTGACGGCCTTTCCATTCCAGTGTCAGTTGAATTCCAACCAAAGTCCACCTCATTCTACTTAATGTGCTTCTGATGAGGTGATCACCTGAGCCAAATCTTATTTCATGAAGGAAAGTATAAAAACCCCTGCTGTGGTCTTCACAATCCTCTTGCAATAGGACAAGCTGGATGGCAAAACAAGTGCTAGGAATAGGCCCAAAGGAATTTGAATGAAAAAATCACTTTTACCAAAGGAGTTGAAACGAAAAGTCTTCCTGACTTAAAACATGAGTCTTATTGTTTCTAAAGAAATATGAACTTGTTTTCTTTGCATTATTTGAGATCTGACAGCACTGCTGCTTCTTTTTATTATTTTTAAGATTTTTCATTTACAGCAAATAAATACAAAATTTTTAGCTTTGAATTTCAGAGACATGTTGTCAGTAGTCCAGTGGGCGGTCTTATCAGTGAATGACAGCCATCTGTATGCACACTCATATGTCAGTCACTGATAACACCGCCCACTGGACTCCTTAACCCAGAATCAGTAGGGATTTAAATGAATAAAACACAAGTTTCACAGACTTTTTCCCTACAGAACAATATATCAATCTTCTTGGCTCCTCCTGCTCTATAACCTGCTGCCCACAGATCAAATATAATGATCAATGTGACAGGTTTTCTTTAATTCTATGGCTGTGGTATTTAAAGGTTCTTTATTCGAAAATCTGAGATGTGGTCATTAGTAATATGATGTCTGCACAGAATGTTGGACCTATGAGAAAACGTATCAATAGGTAACCTAACTGAAATGTAGTATTGGATCCTGCATGCATCTGGCCCCATAGACCTATCTGCCACCACCTTTCTCTGACCTGTCCCTACATTTGACAAGTTATCCACAGTAGATAGACTAGCTCTGCAGTTTTGTCTAGATGACTGTCCCTTCTCCATCACCCCAAAGCTTTAAACAAGTGATTTTGTCTTTGCTTCGTTAAACCCAGCCCGTGCTGGACAATGGTTGATGTTTGTGAGCAGCTTTTCTGAAATGCTGACAGGGCCGATGTGTTAATCTACAGGGGTTATATGCCATTCTCTGTGTGTGCCCTAGCTTACGTTGTACCCGGTGGCGAGTCTGCGGTGGGATATACAGCAGCTAGGGGAACGATCTGATATAGGGGAATTAAAAGGAGAAAATGTGCGACTGTTTTCATCAGATATTTGGGGTTACCTGGTCTCCGTCTACCTCCTATGGTAAGTGTTCACTTGTTTATATGTTGGGGGGGAGATGGTGTACAGGGCCATTTATCCTAAAGGGATAGAGGGATGACTGCTGTGTTGAGATTGATGGCTGGAGTGGTTACAACTGACCTCATGTACTTCACAGTGTATATACCTGTGGCTTCCAGTATATACAGAGAGGGTGAAAATGGTGGCTATAGATGGTTATATCAGTCTGTCCAATGATATGTAGTTGTTAACAATGTATTTAGTGCGTGTTTTTCATGGTCTACTAAATGCATAGCACAGCTATGTACAACTGTTAGTATAGTTACATATGTCTGCCATTGACTTCTGTAAAAAAAAAATGGATCATATAGTGCTCAGTCCGATAGAGTAGAGGTCTACTGATATATACTGGCCACATGTTTGCCAAAAAGATTCTCTTTTGGAATATGTTTGGCTAATAGGAGGTGAACTTACATCTGCTTTAAAGGGTTATCCCAGCCATTAACATGTATCACTGAAGAACTTTTATATTGGTGGAACCCCTATTGGTTAGACTAGGGTCACCCTTGTCCTCCATCGCATCTGTGGTAGAAAAGAGTCATATGGAACAGAGTGAGCACATAGAGTAGTAATATTAATGACTGGAATACCCCTTTAGTCCCATGACCTTGGAAATGCAGCTCTGGGAAAAAATTAAGAGACCACTGCAAAATGTTCAGTTTCTCAGATTTTTCTCTTCAGTGGTATGTATTTTTTAGAAAAATGTACATTGTTATTTTATTATATAAACTACTGACATATTTTCGAAATTCAAAGCAAAAACATTTGTACACTATTTATTTGCAGTAAATAAGAAATCTTCAAAATAATAAAAAGAAGCAGCAGCAGTGCTGTCAGACCTCAAATAATGCAAAGAAAACAAGTTCATATTTCTTTAGAAACAATAAGACTAATGTTTTAAGTCAGGACGAGTTCAGAAATCAATATTTGGTGGAATAACCATGATTTTCTCATTCAAATTCCTTTTGGCCTATTCCTAGCACTTGTTTTTGCATCCAGCTTGTCCTATTGCAAAGAGGATTGTGAAGACCACAGCAGGGTTTTTATACTTTCCTTCATGAAATAAGATTTGGTTCAGGTGATCAAAAGCACATTAAGTAGAATGAGGGGGACTTTGGTTAGAAATCAACTCACACTGGAATGGAAAGGCCGTCACACATGTAGAGATGCTGATTTTTAGAAAACTGTGCAGCGGTCTCTTATTTTTTTCCAGAGCTGTATGTCTGCTTGTTTAAAATCCAAGGACAAAATTATAATTTATAAGTCTTGAAGGATCAGACCAGTTTTAGTTTGGGCGAGAATGATTTTTAGGTTTTAAATTGTGGCATTCCAGTGATTACAACTTATTTTAAGTCAACATATTACTCTGCGATGTGGCCTTGTTTTTTATGTATCGCAGGTGGAATTATACTTTACATGTTTGATACATATACATTTAACTTATAAATAGTATAAATCTAAACCATATTTAGTATAAACATTTTTAAAAAAATATCTTTTTACACTGTACACTGATTGGACGTTTTACATTTATTACACATTTTTACAGCTATGGAAATGACAGATATGTCTTGGGATGTTAATAAATATGTTTGATTTCATATAAAAAACATTAGTTTGCTATTTTTCTATTTTATTTTAATTCATTAAATGTAGATTTTTTTTAAATTCTCAAAGAGGAATTTAATCCTTTCCTAACACCACAATCTTTGGTGACGATATTTTTTTTCATCTCCACTTTGTAAGAGCCATGTTTTTTTTGTTTTTTTTTCATTTACGCAGCGATTTGAGGACTTTTTGTGACACAAGTTGTAATTTTTGAAAAGTAACAAAAAAACAAAATAAAAAACCCACAACTGTTTTGTAGGTTTTGGTTTCATAGATTATGGTACAAATGAGTTGATAAATGAATTCTATAGGTAACTACAATTATGACAAAACCAAATTAATATAGCTTTTGTTATATATACTAGGTTTTTTTTCAAAATATAAAATTTTGCTTGGCAATGCTGTATTCCAAGACCCCTAACTTTTCATTTTTTTCCCCATTGATGGAGCTGTGTGAGGACTTCTTTTTGGGGTGATCTGTAGTTGTTATTGGTACCATTTTCTTGGACTTTTTGATTCCTTTTTTTTTTTTGGGCAGACTCCTTTCCTATGGTGTTCCCTATGTATATACTTTAACTAGTTGAAAGGTTCAAACTTCTACAGATTGGCTGTACCAATTATGTTTACTTATATAATAAACGAGAAAAGTTTTTTAAAAAAAACAGAAAACTTTTGTTTACTTTTTGTCCTCCCGGGGCACTTAAACACTTTTGGGGGACGTTCATACGGCGTATTTGTGGGCCATATTTTGGGGCGTAATTGCGCTGCAATACGCCCGAAGTACTTCCCGCAATTACGGTAAAATCATAGCACTCTTTGAATGCTGTGATTTTACAGCTTACTCCTCGACGTGTACTGCGTGCCGGGAGAAAGTAGTGATATGTTACTTCTTGCCAACGCTTACGCGCAGGGGGACAGTATGCCCTGCTATATGCCAGCTATAAGCCATGTGAATTCACCTGTACAGCACATTAAAAGACAAATAAACTGCAGCAGACTGTCATTTTATTAACACCGCAGACTTTGGGGTCTTCACTTGGTCCATGACTGCCACATCAACCATTCACTTCAATTGTATCATGGGGGGAATTGATCGTGTGACATAGAGGTGCCTCTTGTAATGGTTTGGGGCCGTTCACACGGCTTATTTTGGGCACGGATTCCAGCCGTATTTCGCGCCGTATTTGCGCTGCAGTACGGCTGGAAACCGTCCCAGCCATTACGGTAATCCACAGTTCTCATAGAGAACTATGGATTCCGTCTCTACTCGCGCCGTGGATAATGAAAGTCTATGGGGCCCCTGCCCCTTATTCAAGCCGTAATTGTGGGCGAAATCTCTCCCGCAATTACGGGACCGGGCTTTTAGGGGCTGTGGTCACTACTAACCGCGTTATGTAAGTGGTTAAACAGTGCCAGTGGGTGTCAGCAGTAATACACAGCCACCACCCAACGTTTATGAAGAGGGTTGAGCTTCTTAGTCTGCTCCATATTTTCTGCCCCAGCATGATGATATACATATCACATATACACATATACACATTGATGGCATATCGATAGGATATGTTATCAATGTGTGATAGGAGTAGGTCCAAAGTGAGAAGCGGCCCCAAGACCTCTCTGTTTTGAATGGAAAGGTGGTTGGAATTTTCCCATTGACCAGAGCTGCATCTATCATACATTGATCACGTAGTCTACTGATAAGCCATTAATGTGTGTGGTGGGAATACCCCTTTAAATAATTTCACTGTAATGTACTGGCAAACATCTATGGTACATATGCAGTTGTTAAGGCATATGTGTGCCCTTACAATATGGGTATGGATGCTAACTGTACCACAGTGATTCCCTGCAGCCCAATTATAGCACAACTTCCTTTTTCCTGTCTGGGATAAGGCTTGTTTCTGGTCAAATGACATCACACACTTCCTTTTTCCTGTCTGGCATAAGGCTTGTTTTTGGTCAAATGACATCACACACGTCCTTTTTCCCATCTGGGACAAAGGCTTGTGATTGGTCCCATGACATCACACACTTCCTTTTTCCTGTCTGGGTCAAGACTTGTGATTGGTCCCATGACATCACACAACACTTCCTTTTTCCTGTTCTGGGTCAAGACTTGTGATTGGTCCATGACATCACACACTTCCTTTTTCCTGTCTGAGTTAAGGCATATGTGTGCCCATCATACAATTATTCGGGTATGGATGCAAACTGTACACGTGATTCCTGCAGCCCAATTGAAGCACAACTTCCTTTTTCCTGTCTGGAATAAGGCTTGTTTCTGATCAAATGACATCACACACTTCCTTTTTCCTGTCTGGCATAAGGCTTGTTTTTGGTCAAATGACATCACACACTTTCTTTTTCCCATCTGGGACAAAGGCTTGTGATTGGTCACATGACATCACACACTTCCTGTTTCCCAGGTGGGAAAAAGAGTTGTGAGTGGTCACTTGGCATCACACACTTCCTTTTTCCTGTCTGGGTCAAGACTTGTGATTGGTCCCATGACATCACACACTTCCTTTTTCCTGTCTGGGTCAAAGCTTGTGATTGGTCACATGACATCACACACTTCCTTTTTCCTGTCTGGAATAAGGCTTGTGATTGATCACATGACATCACGCACTTCCTTCTTCCTGTCTGGAATAAGGCTGGTGATTGGTCACATGACATCACACACTTCCTTTTTCCCATCTGGGAAAAAGACTTGTGATTGGTCCCATGACATCACACACTTCCTTTTTCCTGTCTGAGTCAAGGCTTGTGATTGGTCCCATGACATCACACACTTTCCTATTCCTTTCTGGGTCAAATATTGGGATTGGTCACAGGACATCACACACTTCCTTTTTCCTGTCTGGAATAAGGCTTGTGATTGGTCACATGACAACACGCACTTCCTTCTTCCTATCGGGAATAAGGCTGGTGATTGGTCACTTGACATCACACACTTCCTTTTTCCTGTCTGGAATAAAGTTTGTGATTGGTCACATGACATCACACACTTCTTCTGTTTATGTCCTCATCAACGTCTTTGGACAAGGCTTGTGATTGGTCACATGACATCACACACTTCCTTTTTCCTGTCTGGGTCAAGGCTTGTGATTGGTCCCATGACATCACACACATACATTTTCCTGTCTGGGTCAAAGCTTGTGATTGGTCACATGACATCACACACATCCTTTTTCCTGTCTGGAAGAAGGCTTGTGAGTGGTCACAGGACATCACACACTTCCTTTTTCCTGTCTGGGTCAAGGCTTGTGATTGTCCATGCATCAACCTTCTTTTCTGGTCTGGGACAGCTTGATTGGTCATTGACATCACACACTTCCTTTTTCCTGTCTGGGACAAGGCTTGTGATTGGTCACATGACATCACACACCTCCTTTTTCCTGTCTGGATCAAGGCTTGTGATTGGTCACATGACATCACACACTTCCTTTTTCCTTTCTGGGATAAGGCTTGTGATTGGTCCCATTACATCACACACTTCCTTTTTCCTGTCTGGGACAAGGCTTGTGATTGGTCACATGACATCACACACCTCCTTTTTCCTGTCTGGATCAAGGCTTGTGATTGGTCACATGACACCACACACTTCCTTTTTCCTGTCTGAGACAAGCCTTGTGATTGGTCAGATGATACCATGCATTTCCTTTTTTCTGTCTGGAATAAGGATTGTTATTGGCCACATGACATCACACACCTCCTTTATCCTGTCTGGAATAAGGCTGGTGATTGGTTGCTTGATTGCTTGATTTTCCTTCCTGCAATCGGCAGCAAAATTCATGTGAGATTAAATCGGCCAGACCTGAATCCAGAGGCCAACACTGTTTTCCTGTTTATGTCTCCATGGTGTGGCCCTCTAAGAGGTTCCATACCTTGCAAGCAGATTCTATTCTATTCTATTGGTCCAGAAGACACTGGACCCAAATTGCAGTGACAATTTGCCATAAATTCTCCATGTGGAGGATTCTGATCAGCAAGTAGCCTCATGTCCTTCTTTCAGGTGGTTAGGGTTGGGGATGGTGGCAGTGTTCATCAGCAGTCGAGGGGTCACATCTTCCATCTTCGCTATGAGGCCTCCTTCTATGTATACCCTGCTTCCATGCTCAGCATGCTGTATCGCACAGTAACAGGCGTTGGATTCCCGTGGGTGGGATAACGTCACTGCTACATATTTGTAATGCGATTACAGTAGAGTCTGTGAAAACTCAGAGCAGAAGGAGAAACATCCTCTATAAAGACGCAAGTGTTGCTGTAGCTCTTGGGCTTGTGTCAAGAACAATCCATGTGTCGATAGTCATCTTACTCTACGTCCGCCTTTTGTTCCCTCTACAGAGATTAGCACATACGAGAGGGATTAGTACATACAATCAGAAGGATTTGCCTCTCCATAACAAACGTTGTCCTATAAGGACATATGGAGGGAGGGTCTCCAGCTCAGGACCCCCTCTCTATGAGTCAGAATGGATAGGCACACTTTAGGAGAGCCTCCTACTCCCATGTACATGGACCATTCACACATTGCAGGGATGTCCATTCATTTGCATAACCAGTATATAATACTGCATCTGAAGTTATAGAAGTCAATGGCACGGTGGCATCTTGCAAATATGTCATACATATTCATGATGGGTATAGCCCTTTAAGACTAATGATGAAAGAAGAAGCAAAGAAAGTTCTTTCATTTCCATGATCACACTGCTGGGTGCTAAGGAAAATTTTGACATCAGCCAAACTAGAATGTATTGTGGAAAATCGGCATCCTGTTGTTAAATTATGGAAAATAGTTAAAGGGGGAGTCTCACTACATTGATACATCTTACCTAAGTCAAGTTTTCTTGGTTTCATTTTGAATTCAGGGGCATATTTACTGGCTTCCACTAGGCTGCAGTAGAAGCCAGGTCTGTAGCTATAGCAACCAGTGCTGGCAGCCTATCATGAGGGATCAAACAGGTCTGTAGCTATAGCGACCTGAGGAGCTGATGCAGCCCATACAAGAGGGGATATCTAGGAATAGGTAGGACACTCCTAATTGACACATATTGCAAATTGACTTGTTTTTGCAAGATCTTTAACATAAAATGCAATCCTTGTAGTGAGACAACCCCTTTAAGTTAAAGCACAGAACACAGGTTTCTGGTTATATTCGTAAATAAAGCTTCATCATTATGTAATGAAAAGTTCTGCAACTCTCTAACAGATGTTGTATATATTTAGTTAATCGCTATTTTCAAGATCTCTGCTTGCAATCTGTAAAGTCAACGGTCTTCAAGGCTTTTTAGCACTGATTGCAGCATTTAAAGACTTTTAGCACTTCACAAAGACTCTAGGGATAGAACCCCAGGATTCTGTGTGCCATGAGAACCTACCAGCACTATAGTCATTAATGGAGTAACAGCACCATGGGCATTGATGGAGTAACAGAGTCCCCTTCATCTGTCTAACAATATTTAAAGACGCTCAAGAGAAGAGAACTAGGATATCAGCGCCACTGGTTGGACGCAGCATTCCGTTAAGTTACATTTGACCCACCAAAGAGCCTTAAAACATGACTAAGAGTTTAAAGATATTTTTACCTCTATTATTTAATTTACAAGATTCCCACATCAATTTTACTTTGAGGTAAAAATATCTTTTCACCATTCATTATTATTGTAAATGCTCTACCATTTTTGTTTTAGCTGCTCCTTTAGTGACCCATAGTGTACAGCTCGTCTCCAGGGGATACGACCTATGACAAGATTTCCTCAATCCTGGTCGCACACGCTAAGACATCACCTCTTCTCTCATGCAGCTACTGTCAGTCTTTTAGTAATCACACACACTCACTGCTGAGCAAGTGTTCAACCCCAGGTGCTGTCATTGTAAACCTGTACTCTGTACTCCTTAGTAATTAGTCAAACAGTGCAAATAAATAAAAAGAAAAAAAGAAACCTCAATCAGGTATGTGCACTGAGGAAAAAAGAATCCTCATGTTTGGTTACTGCAGGGATTTGAAACTAGGATATCTATGCTGAAAGGCATAAGTGCTAACCACTCAGCTACATTGTAACTACTTACAGCTCTTTGCATAAACAGACCTTTGTTTGACTAGAGTGAGCACACTGTGGGGAAAGGCATGGTGATGTCAAGCCTGCACGGTCACATGATATGCAGTTCAAAAAAATATTATATCCCCCCTTGTGAACACACTGAAAGCTGAAGCAGGACAAACCAGGCATGAAATGCCTTCATGGTAAAACAACTTCAAAGGGAACCTGTCATAGTGATCAGTGCTACTTCAGCTGTGGGCAGCATGTTATGAAGCAGCAGGAGGTGAGCAGATTGATATATAGTTTTGTAAAGAAAGAGTAAGAATTTGTGATATATTCATTTAATTTGTTGCTTATTTTGTGTAAAGAAGTCCAGTGGGCAGTCTTGTCTGTGATAGTAGTAGTAAATTAAATGGGAAAAAAAATCTGTCTAAATCTTTTCAAACCAAAAACAATATTTCAGTCTTCTCAGCTCCTCCTGCTCTATAACATGCTGCCTGCAGATCAGATATCATGATCAATGTGACAGGTTCCCTTATACTTTAGTGGAGCATTTATGGCTTATAAGTCTCCTCACACCTTTATGGCACCCACCCCTAATGAGGAACATTATTCCTTTCTATCAACTTAGGTGTTATGCTTACTGTGGAGTGTGGCATCTAAGTGGTTAAATAGCCAAGACTGGAGCTGGCTCGGATCCTGGCTGTTGCCGCTGTTGGTATCTGCTGAGAACGGAGCTATTCCTGAGCCGTACAAATACAGACCTTGGTGTCAGCACTGTAAATATGCACATTTTTGCCAAAAGCTTTAAGTTCTTAATTGTGCCAGTGTGTTATGGGAAATAACATGTATGAGTGAAATCTGTGCTGTTTTTTAACCCAAAAGACCAGATCCTTCTACTCCCAATCTAAACACAGAGAGCTGCAGTGTAAAGCATGAGGGAAGGATAGCAGACGCCCGAGCCTCCAATCAAACAGTAGATTTGTTTCATACTTCATTTACAGTTTATGATCTCATTACACAGGACGACTTTTCAATTATTATTACTAAAGCGCCATTGATTCCAGGGAGCTGTACATTCGAGGGGGCTTACACCCATAACATAGATCAAACAAAGCACAGTGGCAACAGTAATTCAGTCCTCAAGAACATCCTGTTGAAAGCAACAATTAAAGACTAGGGATAAATGAGATATCAGTCAGCTGCCATAGGTTACTCTTGATAAATAAGTCTTAGGGTAGGGTCCGACAGTCTAGTGCCCGTGTTCGGACAAATCCATGCCATACGCAGTTACATTGACAAACCCATGCAGCCATTGCCAACACACACCTGGATTCCACCATTAAATTTCTAGTTTTTAATGTTCATTGGGACTAATTGTATTTAAAAAAGGGAACAGATTCTACCCGACAACTATTGCTTTCTGCTCCTTTGTTTAAAATTGGGTGTAAAGATGGAGAAGACATTTTGCAGGGAAGTAGTTTCTAATGAAATTCGACAATCCCTTCATGTTAGAAGGCTTATTCAAAAAAGTGAGCTAATCGAATGAAGCCCCCAGTGATCAGAGGTGATCTATGGGACTGCCCGTCTGCATGTGTTTCATTCCCTTGTAGTGCCCTCAAAGTGGAACATGAAGCATAACATTCTGCCCATTGAAATGAATGGTTGTCCATGTAATGCCCATCTGTGCCTGGTCTTCTACAGACCCTCTTTGTACCCACAACCACTGACTAATTCATGGAGGTTCTGAATGAGAGATTCCCCTCTAATAATTTAGAAAGGTATTTGAAAATAGGTTTTCTAACAAAAAATACCCAATTTAAATGTGTTCGAAATGTAGTGGAAATTTAAAGAGAAGCTGTCAAGTTGAACAAGCCATATAATCTCTCAGCAAAAACTGATATAAAGAGTTGTGGGAAAAGATTTCGTATAGTTTATATTTTATTGATTTCAATCTCCACTTATTCTGAGTTTAGGAGTCCAGTGGGCGGTCTTATTATGGGCTTAGAAGTGCAGTGGACTATCCTATTCTGGGTTTAAGAATCCAGTGGCAGTTTTATTGTGTGCTCAGGAGTCCATTGGGTGGTTCTATTCTTTGCTTAGGAGTCCATTGGGTGGTTCCATTCTTTGCTTAGGAGTCCATTGGGTGGTTCTATTCTGGGCGTAGGAGTCTAGTGGGTGGTCCTAATCAGTGATTGACTGTTAATATGCTTATATAGAGAATTCTGCTGATCACTGAGTAGGACTGCCTACTGGACTCCTAAGCCCAGTCTAAGCAATTAATAAAGTACACGTTATACTGAATCTTTTTACACAAAACTATATATTATTCCACTGAGCTCACCCTGCTCTACAAGATGATTCTTGAAGTTTGGACAGCATTTTCATGTGATGAAAGGTTCATTTTGAAAAATTTTCAGGGTCTTGGCTCATATTCCAACCTAAGACTATGATGAATTTCAATAGACCCTGAATTTCAAGCAATATCTATGCTTGGTAAGTCCCAGGTAGCCTGGGTCCTAATCAAGAGAGCACTTATGCCAGTTTATTACTTTGTATAGGGGATGAGAAGCAATGTAATGCTTTGGTCAAAATGCATTACAGATGACCATAGTTTGAGATGATTGGGGATAGTGTCATTGACAGCCTATAACTATACGAGGCCTAAATAGATAGTTTTCAGTTTAGATCTGACTCTTCATGCAATTAATATGTAAGATGTCCTAATTATCAAATGGGATTTAGTAATACTTTAGCATTGTGCTCATGCATTTGTAATAACGGGCCGGACCATAGCAAACTGCTGATGTGATTTTGTGTTTAGGAAGGAAAGGGTGGAGGACCCCAATAAGGAGGAAGTCAAGCCTAAAAAATGTGACCTTTCTACTCATCTAATATTCCTCGAATTCTAGAGCGGGTCCTTTCCGTGTCATTGAGGGAGCTGGGGAATAAAAGCAGGAAGTTTAAATTTACTGACAGAAGAATTAGCTCAGATTTGGCGTCACTGAAGGAGCAGATCAGTGAGGGACGGGTGGAGGACGGTCATCTCATCTGAGGAATTCATTCAATGGAGATGGCACTGGTTCACCATGCTATCAACCACACGGAGTAATTGACATATTCTGTAACTTAAAACTGGTTCACCATGTCCATTATTTCACTGATGTATTTCTATAAAAGTAAACATCCCACAGCTCTGCCAGTAGCTTCCGATCTTCATTTTCTAGTCTACGTAGCAGAGGACACTTGACCTCAAGATATATGTATCTGACCAGCCACAACGAGAGGCAATTAATTGTGCTCATGGACAGAGTGTATGAATCATCAATGACAATACAGATCAGATTGAAGAACAGTTTTATCTTAAACTTCCCAAAGAAAAGAGAGCAAAAAAGAAATCTTCTAGTAGAATTATCCTTAAAGTGTTCATCAGTGATGATTCACCTCAAGATATATCTTTATAGCAGTCTAAGCTCTGAATCTCTGACACAGAGCCTCGAATGTCCCGCACAGTGACACAATAAAAATCTGCCGCCTCCACTAAGGGGGCGTAGGAGCTTATCGAATACTGTTTTATTACGTAAGAGAAATTAGCAACTTCCAGACAGGAAGTGGAGGCTAACAGGATCATGTGGTAAAAAATATCAAAAATATATTGATCTGTTTATAAAATTAAATATCAGGTGGCAGCAGAAAAAAAGAGAGCGAGACCTCCATTGAAATCCATAGACATGCGGTGAGTTGATTATACCTATGTGTTGCATGTCATTTGACCCTTACTGGCATGGCATGAGTAAGAGTCACATGACACGAAACGCAGAGGTCTCTTTTTTTCTGCAGCCTTATGATATTTAAGGAGACATGTATGATGGGTTTTTCACCCATTTTTGGCGTAAAATGCGCCTAAGTGAGCCGACTACAATGTCTAATGCGCCTAATGAATATTTTGCATTGTTCGCAAGCCTCGACACTTTCGAAAGCGCCTAACAGGAGGGGGCGTTTTGGGGGCGATCCGGGGGGCGTCACACCACACTCGTAATATTAGACACATATATGAATGTGGTTCGGCAAAACTAGGCGCATTACTGCTCAGACAGGCAGACTTATTCCAATGTGCTCTGCCTGAGCCTGAGGAGTCAAAGTGGATCTAGATTTGCCATTAGGGAAAAAAATGTCCAATATTTCTTAACTTCCACCAGTACATTAATAAAAAGTAATTTCTGATAATTATCAAACTATATAAAATTAAATTATTTAAATTTAATTTAAAAAAATATCAGATTGAATTAACATAAAAATATACACAGTAATATCCCAAAAATATAAAAATATCTCCTATAAACTGCATTTAAATTTAATAGAATCTAAAACTAGATAACCCACTGATGTTGTTGTTCAGATTTTACAATTTTTCATTTTTACTACATTAAATTTGAAATGTATTTTTGCTGCTCTCACCCTTTATTCTACATACAGCAAGAGCCAGCACAGCACAGGTCTTGCTGGGACCTGTGGTCCTTCAAGCAGGATCAGTACCATAGTTTCTATTCACTGACATGCTATTCTAATGACTTTTATTTCCAGCCTATCTATAGCCTTTATACATGTTATGCGCCTAAGTTTCGTAATGCACCTAACACATAGACAAGGCGTGTCGAACTTTAGACTCCATTTATAATTGCACAGAAACCACTTTCATACATTCAGGCGCATTATACATTGAAAATGAGACTCGACAATTCACTTCGAAGCGCCTTCCTTCATACGAGTCTCCCTTAATTTTTTAAATGGATCAATACATTTTTTTATGTTTTTTTTTTAACACATTATCCTGTTTGTCTCTACCTCCTGCTGGAAGCTGGTAATTTATCTTGCTCTAAGGAACTTTGAGGATTGGTCTCCTTTACTGCGCTACACCTATTGCGGTGAGACGGTGAGCTGAACTTCCCTCATGTGATATGTCTGTTTTATTATGTAGTTCAATTTATACACAGTTTACAGCAGGTTCCTACACTCCCTTTACTGGCAGCTGCAGGAAGACAGAATTGTATCATTTAGCTCTACAGATATACATGGAATTTGGTGTTCTAAATCAGAAAAAGACAAAATAGATTAATCAGCAAAGAATTTTGGTCTAGCAAGATTAAAGAGATTTTCCCATCAAGTGCTGCTGGAAGGGCTAATTACTGTAAAGTAAACATTTTTCAAAATACATGTTATTAAAAATATATGTATGCTTTACCTAATACAGGCCTTTGCACCTTCAACTTGCACTCCACCACCACTGTGTGCTTTCAGTGGTGACCGGTAATGCAGATCTAGGAGTTTGGAGATAAAACCTGGGTGACATCTGAGATGAAGGTTTCGTTCAGGACCTCCATCATTGAGGCGGCGCCGCTAAATGAGGGACATCAATGAGGGTCTGTAAGGTTTGCATCATGGTGTCCGTCATTTCAATGGAAAAATTTTTAATTTTTGATGGAATCTGCTCTGGAGGCTCTGAATGGAACCTCACAAATGTGAAACTGGCCTAAATTGTCATCAATACCAGCTAACTATATCATTTAGTGACTGGCCTCTCTGGAGCAGCATGGAGGTACAGAATAGTTGTATAAAAGTAATACATTTCCTCCAAGTCTCTTGCTCTTCCTTTACTTGACACTCAGGAGAAACAGTGATCTCCTATCTTAGGAAGGATAGTTGGCAGAGCTAAACCTAGTATCTTGCCAAATTGCATCTTAATCTTTGGTTATATAGTTTTGGTCCATGAAGAATTCTTCTCTATAGAAAGGTCTGAATAGGTTTAAATGGTAATAATGTTCTATAAAAGCTAAAGACGTTGTCTCAGAGATCGTCTTTCAAAATGTGAAGTCTTTAGCTGATTGTTCTGGGTCCAGCTTGTGGCACACTGCTGATTTTGTCAGGATAAGCCACGCCCAATGTCATAATTCGCACCGCAATCTGTGCCTGGGACCGCGGACGTGTCCATGCCTCCACTGAGTCCCCATTACCTGTTGCATTCGCTGCTGTAAAAGTACCTGTCCCGGCTACTGCCCCCGCTGCAGCAGCTACAGATTCAGCTTACCTATCCTCATTCCTGCTCCATGGCATCATGTGTGTGCACGCGCGGAAGATCTCTAAAGGGACAATATCCTAATTACCCGTTCAATCACCTATGACCCCTTGTGTTAAAAGGAACTTCCTGCCCCTGCCTCAGGGTAAGTTCATTGGGCCTTGTAGATTCTGCCCCCTGGTGTGGTCTCCATCTTATACCATCTAGGCTCGCGGTGGCTCAGAGGATACACAAATACCGGCACCCACCGTGTCAGTGTATACTGACACCACTGGTCGTTACAGCCAGCCAAGCATTTCCATATTGCATGTCAGATGAATGGAGTCCACAAGAACGGGTGCTGCCTTTACAGAGTAACTTACCATTCTAGCTCCTAGAAGGTGGTCCTGAGCAGGAGACCACTCTGTGGGACATCCACATAGCCCAGTAGGGTATATGGTCAGGGTTAGTATTCTTGAGGCCGCCCCTTTAATCACAATGTCTCAAGAGTCCAATCTATATGTACGAGCTTTTGGGGTCCATGTCCACCTTTCACGTAGAGATGTAGCCACTCGGTGCATCCTCTTGACTATGGTTGGTCTAATATGCAGCAACACTTCTCACTATCTTGCCCATCATGTTTGTCAGTTGATTTGTCAGTTGACTATTGCAACTGTCATAGGAGAGCCAGAAACGTGTCACCGCAGTCCTCAATCACATCACCCATCTCCTCCAAGCTGATAACAACAGGGCATGACAGCGGCCAACCATACACAGCTGATTGGACGGGAGAATCTGACAAGTGGGAATGGCATATGGACGCCACACTTCCTTTACACTCCATACTTACCGGTAGATATCCTCACCAAGAAGATACAGAATATATTAACGGTAGTATATTAGAGACTGAAGACACATGGAAGGTAAGATGACAACAGAAGACCTTACCAAACTACAATTTTGTTAAGATGAACTTGTCATAGAGTTATAAACCCCTCTAGAGGTGCAACATTAGGCTTGCCCCAATCCAAAACCAGTAAGAGATCCCTCCTCTACCACCTCCCATGCACAATACTAGAGGCTTCTTATGTAACATAGGGACATCTGGGTCCCATCAGGTTGCAGGGCTTCATGCAGCTGCTATCTCTAAACCTGCTAGAGCTATAAACCTGAACCCTTCTGTCAATAAGTCTTCATGAGAAATTTCTTTACTCTTAAAAAATGTATAAGTATTTTTGTGTTAAAAGGGCACTAGCTAGAAAATGAAGCAGTTCTATGGTTTAGAAAACCCATTTTTATACACCCTATTGTTCATACACCTTCTGTTCAGGATCATTATCTTTTAGGCAGGGGTGATAGTGATCACAAAGAGCATCCCTCACTCTGGAGGACCTGTCCTATTCTTTGTTACTCAGACAACTCACTATTATGAAGGGGTATTGTGTAATGCCTAAGTTCTTCTGTGGTGGTGCTGCTGCTGGGAAACTGAATACTTTGCTGCCAGATTTTCCCACAAATTACGACTTATTGCTTCCCAGGTGAAGGACACTTTGTGATCAACTTATTGTCAAAGGACCTTTCTAAGAAGTAGGGATTATCCAAAGCGGGAATCCCTTTAAAGGGTGTTAGCACTATGGTATATCAGCATAAATGAACGATGGACGTATGGGAAACCCCAGGACCGGGACAATGGGTAAGTGAAGGTAGGTAATCACCTATAGCGCCACTATATTCCATACAGAAAAGGGGTCGCAAGGAGGCATGGAGTGGGCTGAATTTTTCATGGGGGGCACTATATGCCTTATTTGCCTGGGGCACCAGAATACCTTGTCCGAGTCCTGGGACCCCCACCTACGAAGAAAATTAGATCTGCTGTTGTGCAGGCTTAGGAAACCAGCTCCAAACAGAAGGAGAGTAAATGGAGTGGTGGCCCTCACATGCAAACCTGTCTCCATTGACTATGGGGGCTGCTGAACAAAAAATCCTTGGATGTAGGATCATCACCTGTCCTAAATCAAAAATGTCTGAAATCGATCGTTTTTTTCCGATGCAGGACCGCAGTTTTTGTAACGTTCGGTCGGTTCTCGTTTTTTTGACGTCGCCCATACAATTGGATTGAATGGGAAGACACCGAAAAAACTAAAAGCGGCGGCATAGTATAAAACATGTTGTATAATACCATGGTGCCGAAAGACAATCGTAGAAAAAACGACCTGTGCAGACTACAAGTCATTTTTTCTATTGTCGTTTACGTTGCTTCCCTTTAAAATTCTAAAAGTGCGAAAAATACGATCATATTGCTATGCAATGTAGACATAGCCAAAGTCTCTTTAAGTTCTGTTCACATGGCGGTTTTGCCGCGGGTACCACGGCCAAACCTCGTCCTAGTCTCGCCGCAAACTCGCGTCTCCAGGCGGTTCTGGGCGAAGCGTCGGGCGTGTCGCGCGTTTGGGGGTGCTTGCGGGGGGGGGGGGGGGGGGGGGGGGGGGGGGGGGGGGGGGGGGGGGGGGGGGGGGGGGGGGGGGCGGGGGCTGGGCAGGTCTCGGCTTGTGTGGGGGGGTTTGGGGTGTGGTTGCGGAGGGGGTTTGCCTCCATGCAAATTAATAGGCAGGGGGCAAACCGCGCCGCAAGCTGCGGGCCAGCTGAATTGACAGGAGAGTTCTCACACACGCGCGGCAAGGCCGCGGCCCCAAAGCCGCGGCCAGACCCGCGGCGTGTGAATATTAATGCGGTTTCAATAGGAAACCATGTTAATAAACTAGGCGCGATTTGGCCGCGGTTTTGGCCAAATCCGTTGTGTGAAGAGGGCCTAAAATGCCCTCTTGAAAGACTCCTCAAAGGAAAGATTTCTCTTAAAGGGGTTTTTAGGAGATCAGTAATAAGGACTCTTTTTTAGAAACAACGTCACCCTTGTCTACAGGTTGTGTCTGCTATCTGATCTGCGGGCCCCATGTTATAGAGCAGAAGAAGCTAAGCAGATTGATATATTATTCTGTGGGAAAAGATTTAGTAGAGCTTGTTTTTTATTCATTTAAATCCCTGCTTATTCTTGGTTAAGCAGTCCAGTGGGCGGTCTTATCAGTGTGCCTACATAGATGGCTTTCACTGATAACACCGCCCACTGGACTCCTCAACCTGATATAAATCACAAGTTCTACTGAATCTTTTCCAAGGGAACAATATATCAATCTGCTTAGCTCATCCTGCTCTATAACATGGGGCCCACAGATCAGAGAGCAAATTTTATGCGACAGGTTCCCTTTAATTAGCTCAGCAGAAATACCCAACATGGTCCATGGGTGGCCATGAATGAATAAAGAAACCCTTGTCACTCATCTCATACGACCTCTTTAAAAAGTCCAAGAAGCTGAGATGCAGGGAATTGTTTGATAGGGTCACCTGTGTTCCCTGACAAATTGGTAAATCTAAAAAAGCCAAGAAGGGAACACTAAAATCTCAGCTTCCTGGACCGCTGTGAATGTAATATGGGGTGTTTTGGACACTGGGGTGAGCTGCAGTCACAACTGGGGTAGGCGTTCCGATTACGTTCTCTGAGGTTGGGGATACGTGCTTGTGGTTTACTCCTTTCTCATTTGTGGTGCTGGGAACCATACACAGATATATATATATATATTTACAGAGCGTATACATCCTGGAGGGAAATCAGTCCTCATTCCCTGTGTAGATAAGGCGGCAGGAAGGGGCTGTGTCCCTTTGATAGAGCACATAGTTTGTATAGTCACACAGTTCAGGGCCCCCACCGCACACACTCTCTACAGTTTCCTGCCAATCATCACATACAAAACTATTAAAGTCACATAGTCACTGACTGACATTCTGAAGATGTACATTCATAGGAGAGCCTCTGTTACATCATCCCTGAGCTCTGTGACATCTGTGCTCACATATGGCCATGTTTACTGTCACAATATGTATGCCGCCATCTTGGACCAATATACTCAAATACACAACCAAATGTGAGTGCAACCATACATAGACAATGCAGTGATACCAGGGGCATAACTAGAGTCCTTCTGACCTGGCCAAGTTATTGCATACATATCATGGGTGTAACTATAGCCATAGTTGCCAACTTTTGAAAATGAAAAAGCAGGAGATGTTAGATAGCGGCGCGCCGCTGCAAAAATTTGCATGGACACGCCCATCTTTTCGGTATACCATGCCCCCTTCAAAAAGCCACACCCACTCCACCTAACTGCATAACGGCTTTGGAAGAAAACCAGGTAGATGCCCTTATAGCCAGGTAGTAACCCCCCATAAGCAGGTAGTGCCCCTTACAGGCAGGTAGATGCCCCCTTGTAAGCCAAGTAGATGCCCCTCTGTAGCCAGGTAGGTGCCCCCCTTTGTTAGCCAGGTAGGTGCCCCCATTGTTGCCAGGTAAGTGCCCCCATTGTTTGCCAGCTAGTGCCCCCTCTGTTGCCAGCTAGTGCCCCCTTTTGCCAGTTAGTGCCCCCATTGTTGCCAGGTAGTGCCCCCATTGTTGCCAGGTAGTGCCCCCTCTGTTGCCAGGTAGATGCCCCCTCTGTTGCCAGGTAGGTGCCCCCATTGTTGCCAGGTAGGTGCCCCCATTGTTTGCCAGCTAGTGCCCCCTCTGTTGCCAGGTACTGCCCCCTCTGTTGCCAGGTAGATGCCCCCTCTGTTGCCAGGTAGTGCCCCCATTGTTGCCAGGTAGTGCCCCCTCTGTTGCCAGTAGATGCCCCCTCTGTTGCCAGGTAGTTGTCCCCTCTGTTGCCAGGTTGTGCCCCCATTGTTGCCAGGTAGTGCCCCCTCTGTTTGCCAGGTAGATGCCCCGCTGTTTGCCAGTAGATGTCCCCTCTGTTGCCAGGTAGTGCCCCCTCTGTTGCCAGGTAGATGCCCCCTCTGTTGCCAGGTAGATGTCCCCTCTGTTGCCAGGTAGTGCCCCCATTGTTGCCAGGTAGTTGCCCCCTCTGTTGCCAGGTAGATGCCCCTCTGTTTCCTGGTAGATGTCCCCTCTGTTGCCAGGTAGTGCCCCCTCTGTTGCCAGGTAGATGTCCCCTCTGTTGCCAGGTAGTGCCCCCTCTGTTGCCAGGAAGAGCCCCCATTGTTGCCAGGTAGTGCCCCCCATTGTTGCCAGGTAGTGCCCCCTCTGTTGCCATGTAGAGGTCCCCTCTGTTGCCAGGTTGTGCCCCCTCTGTTGCCAGGAAGAGCCCCCATTGTTGCCTGGTAGTGTCCCCTCTGTTGCCAGGTAGTGTCCCCTCTGTTGCCAGGTAGTGCCCCCTCTGTAGCCAGGAAGAGCCCCATTGTTGCCAGCAAGAGCCCCCATTGTTGCCAGGTAGTGCCCCCATTGTTGCCAGTAGATGCCCCCCTCTGTCGCCAGGTAGTGCCCCCATTGTTGCCAGGCAGAGCCCCCCCCCCTGTAGCTAATAAAAATAAAATAATAAAATCCACTCACCTCACCAGGCTCCTGCAGCACGGCCGCTCCGGATGATCTCCTCAGCGGCGCAGGGGGAAGTGAGAGCAGCCGCGCGTCACTCCCCTGCAGCCGCGCGTCACTTCCCCCTGCGCCGCTGACCTGTATGTGCGGCGCACACACCGGCGCCGTACATACAGGGGGAGAATGGAGGAGGGAGCGATCCCTCCTGCCTTCTCCCTGCACAGCGAGACTCCGGGCGGGTGAAGCAGGCGCAGCGGCCGCTTCACCCGCCTGTAGGAGCGGCGCGGCGGCGCCACAGTAGCGCACCAGCGCTACTCCGGCGCCGCGGCCATTTAAAGAACCCCCGCTGCCTGCTGGCGGCGGGAGGACAGCCAACACCCCCCGGAGGGCGGGAGGGGACCCCAAAAAGCGGGACCCCCCCGCCAAAAACGGGAGAGTTGGCATGTATGACTATAGCTATAGCAGCCATAGCAGCTGCCCTGGGGCCCTGAGGTTAAGGGGGCCCACTCAGCTACAAGAACATTGTTCCTTTTTGTAGGGAATGACTGGTTGGTAGCTTTCTCCTCTCCAGCACTATTTGCTGTTTCTGATATATGGCGGTATAGTTAATACCTATATAATTATACTATTTATACTGCTGCTTTAGTTTATTGTCCTTAGGTGGTGGGGCCCATCTCATTTTGCTATTGGGCCCTATGATTTCTAGCTAGCCCTAGATACATATATATATCTACTGTAGGGTTGTGGCTCACATTGAAACACACTAAGGCTATGTTCACACGGGTGAAATAGGGACGAATTTCGACGCGTATTTCACATCGGACTGCGCTCAATACGGGCCGAGATACATACCAGTCATTACGGTAATCCATAGCTCTCATAGAGAACTATGGATTACGTCTCCTCTCCCCGCTCGGACAATACGATCGCATTGTACACGTGGGGAGATAAGTGACAAGTCAATTACTAGCGGTGAATACGCGCTGCTAGTAATGAATGTCTATAGGGCCCACGGGAGCTCCCGAACACACGGCGTAATTGCGGGGCGTGATGACGCCCCACAATAAAGCCGTGTGAACATAGCCTAAGGGCCGCATGTATGAAAACTGTCTTAGTCTAAAACTTTCTTTGTTGCCCATAGCAACCAATCAGAGCGCCCCTTTCATTTCATATAGTGATCTGGAAAAAATGAGAGGGGAGCTCTGATTGGTTGCTATGGGCTCTGATTGGTCGCTATGGGCAACAAAGTGAGTTTTAGACCTAGATAGTTTTCATACATGTGGCCCTATGTGACAATCCAGCGGTCAATTAGCTCTCCAGGTCACTGTCTCCTTGGAAAGTTGGCTTCTGGTACATCAACACACGCCACTCCAGCTATCAAAAATTTTAACACTGACTTCAGCTTTATTCTTCATTCATCACACAGTAACAATGTACCATATACACAACATAATCCCTAGGCCATCGAGCCTTTAACTAAACATTAACATCCATTACTAACTAAGGTCTGATACTACTGATCAGCACCACAAACTATAGCTTTCATACTAGTATCATCTGGTCCTTTCTTCCACAGGTTAAGGGCACCTGTTCTTCTCCAGTCTAAGGGTATGTTCATACAGCGTAATTGCGGCGCCTACAGTATGCGCCGCAATACACTGGGTGTTTTGGGAGTCGTGCTGATCAGCGCGTAATCCCAAAGCACGGGGGGCCGGCAACTCGCCGGCCTCTTGACATGCGTAATCGCAGCGAATAATTGACATGTCACTTATCGTATTGTATGCGCAGGGGACAAGGTGTAATCCATAGTTCTCTATGAGAATTATGGATTACCGTAATTGCAGCACGCATCTCTCCCGTATTAAGCACAATATGCGGCAAAATACGCCCGCAATTACTCCTCAAAATAAGCCGTGTGAACATACCCTAAGGGTATGTTCACATGGCGTGTTCTGTCCGTGTTTACATACATTTTTAGATGTGTGTTTGGATCCATCTGTCGGACGCCAAACGGACCCAAACACGCATCTCATAATGACCAATGTGATTTACATTGCTTTTAATATGAAACACGCATCGGCATTCACATGAGTGATCGTTGATGCGTATCTCACTGCGTCTTTCGGATCTGTTCCAAGAATTGTCATGTCAATTCTTGATCTGAAAGACGCAGTAGGAGCTCTATTTTAAACTATAGGGTGCATCCTGCTGCCTCCAACACGCAGCTGCATGTTGGATACGTGTTGGATCCGTTTAGGATCCGATCGCCGCTGCTGTTTTGGATGCGATTTTTGGATACAAAATGGATCCAAAATCGGATCCAAAAACGCTGTGTGAACGGCCCCTAAAAAAGAAAAAGTCATTTGTTAAATGACTCTCACAGGTGGCATCTAATGAGCCCAAAAAACTCAAGATCTGAAATGGAGACAAACCTTTCTACAACCCCAACCAAATGCTTCTCTGGTCTTTTATCTCAAAATACACAGCAGAAAAGGACATTTTTCCCACTTCAAACAGTCTTGTGGCAGAAACGTGATTTTCTGAAGCAGCCCTGTCACAGTACATGCACAGGCGAAATAGCTATAAATATGTAAAATGTTTGAAAATACCATATACATCAAGAAATAGTCCTAAAGTTTCCAAATTTCCAAATAGCACCACTATACAAGGAACAAATATTATCACCATACTGTTACTGAACAAACCCAAACCACTAAGGACAATATTGCCAATAATACCACTATTCAATGGAGAAAAAATAGCGCCGCGATATGACTACAAAGGATAAAAGAATAATACTACCATTCTGTTACTGAACAAACCCAATTCACCAACGACAATATTGCCAATTATACCATTATACAATGGGAAAATAATATAGCTACATCATAACTACACATGATAAATGAATAATACCTTTACACTGTTACTAAAAAAAAAATCTTTATACTTATACTAGTATTACTACCATACAGTGATCAGATAGCGGTAGGTACCAGTGTACACAGACGCGGCTGTCACAAGTGATATCTTCTCCGATTGCAAATGTTCACTTTCCCCTGTTTTCTCCATCTGGCCCAGACCGCCATGGTAATTTCTCCCAGCCACAATTCATCCCTGTAAAATTTGATGCTGAACTATACTAAACGCTTCGCTTTTCTGGCACCGCTTCACTTTTCCCACATCTATATACAATCTGCCCATTCATTGTTTGTGTCCTTTTTGCACATGGAAAATTCACAGTGGATTACAGTAACAGCCATGTGGATGGGATTTAACAAATCCCATGCCCCGGTGCTGTAAATTTTCCATGCAGAAATTGACCTGCAGTGCGGATTTTTAAAGCTACAGCATGTCAAATTCTTTTGTGGATTTTCTGCAGATTTTACCCCATTGACTTGAATGCGGTAAAATCTGCACCAAAATCTACACCACTTGAGGATTTGCTGCAGATAGCTCCCACTGCAAATCTGTCCACATGGAAATTGACCTACAGTGCAGATTTTAAATCCACAGCATGTCAATTTGTATTGCAGGGTTACTGCAATTTTTACCCCATTGAATTGGGGTAATATCTACATCAAAATACTGTACATTTGAATTTTTGCAGATTTGTATGTACAGATTTACCAGGGATTTTATTATGGAAAATTTCCACAGCAAATGTGTCCCATATGCATCTACTCTATTAGTGCACCCTCTGGTGCACCAGACAGTAAGGGTGAATGCATGTGGGATAGATTTGTTGCAGAAATTGTCTACAGAAAATCCGCAGGTACATTTTTTTTTACCTTTGATGCAGATTTTGATGTGGATATTACCCAATACAGTTCAATGGGGTAAAATTCACAGTAACCCTATGATAGAAACCGACATCCTGTTTGTTGAAATATCCGCACTGTAAGTCAATTTCCACGTGGACACATGATTTATAAAATCCCATCCACATGGCAGATACTGTAACTGTATGCAAATCCGTACAGAAAGTCTGCAGCAAATCTGTCATGTGTGCATTCATTCTAAGGGTAAGTTCTAAGTTCTAATTTCTAGGACTAATTTGGTGTGGATATTTTCCACAGGTAAATCCAACAGATCATGCAGATTTTGGTGCGGATTTTACCCAATTTAAGTCAATAGGAATAATCTGCATTAGAAATTGACATACTGCAACAAAATCCGCACTGCAAGTCAATTTATAGGCAGAACATTTTTTCCATTTGTAAAATCCCATCCTTTTGGACCATACTATAATCTGCAGCAACTCTGTCCTATGTGCATTTACTGTAATAGTGCTCCTTTAGGTGCCTCACACAGTAACAGGGCCCCCACAGCTATAGGTCCTCCATTGTGTCCCCGCACAGTAATCCTTTTGTGCTCATACAAAAGTAATGCAGTTAATAAGGTATGCTGACACATACCACCCAGTTGTATGTTCTGGTATGTGTTGGCCATTGTTACCTTATGGAAACACCTGAAGCGGGATAATGAACATAACCTAATTCTGCTTGTTAAGAAAGTAACTCCCATATTAGCAATATACAGAAAAATTCTCTTTATCTGCCATTAATGGCATCTGGTAGATGCAAGATCATCAGATACTTTGGGTTACCATATATCCATAGAAAAGTGTGCATCACTCACTTGTATGGAGATAGAACTATAAAAGGGTGTCTGGTTCAGAAAACCAAGGAAGGAGATAATAGAGCAGGGGCCCCCATCGAGGACCCTCATTAATAGACTAAAGTGAAGAACAGTTTTTGTTACTGTAGAACAGTGGTTGTCAATGTGGGGAGGGAATTTTGTAAGGTTTCAAGTCGGAATGGGGACCAGTATTCAGCAAATTTTTAATATAAAGTTTATTGAATATCACAGATTAAGATGAAGCAAAAACAAGTTGAGAACGAGTTCTTTAGAGGATGACGCTCATCCAGTGTCAGACTGGGGTGCCTGGGGCCCACCATTGGAGCTAAATCTTGGGGCCCACCAGTGGAGTTGGTTCTTGGGACCCAGCAGTGACATTGATTCTTGGGGCCCACCAGTGGCGTTGATTTTTGGGGCCCACCAGTGTAGCGGAATCTTGGGGCTCACCATGGAGCTGATTCTTGAGGCCTAGCAGTGGAGCTGATTGTTGGGGCCCACCAGTGGAACTGAATCTTGGTGCCCACCAGTGGCGATGATTCTTCGGGCCCCACCAGTGGCGGTGAATCTTGGGCCCCACCAGTGGAGTTGATTCTTGGACCCCACCAGTGGAGTTAATTCTTGGGGCCCACCAGTGGAGCTCACTCTTGAGGCCTACCAGTGGAGTTGATTCTTGGGGCCCACCAGTGGAGTTGATTCTTGGGACCCACCAGTGGATTTAATTCTTGGGGCCCACCAGTGGAGCTCACTCTTGAGGCCCACCAGTGGACTTGATTCTTGGGACCCACCTGTGGAGCTGATTCTTGGGGCCCACCAGTGGAACTCACTCTTGAGGCCTAACAGTGGAGTTGATTCTTGAGGCCCACCAGTGGAGTTGATTCTTGGGACCCACCTGTGGAGTTGATTCTTTGGACCCACCAGAGGACTTGAATCTTGGGGCCCAAAAGTGGAGATGATTTTTGTGGCCCACTAGTGGAGTTGAGTCTTGGGACCCAACAGTGTAACTGATTCATGGGGCTCAACAGCGAAACAGTGATTTGTGGGGCCAACCCTACACCTCCTGTACATGACTCTTGTATTCTGCCTTTTGCTTTCTGCCTTCAGCCCCAGGGTCCCCCATGCCCAGGGGCCCACTGAGTATTTCCCCTGTTCCTCTGTGTGGCAGTCTGATTCTGGACAAATCTGTGTATTACATGGACATCCCATTACTTTCAATTAATAACTGTGTAATGCTTTGTTTGTCCAGCTGTGGCGCTGCAGGAACATTGAACACTTAGGCTATGTCTACACTGCACAGAAAAACGACTGTAATCATCTCCCATAGACTTCTATTGTAAAACCCTCCGGCTGTCTACACTGAGCTTCTATTTTCTGCTCGTTTTTTTTACTGGTCGATTTTGCAACATCTCTAAAAACGCCAGAACAGGGCAGAAAATTTACTACAGGAGTCTATGTAAAGCGCTGGTCGTCTTTTTGCGTGTTTTTTGCCGCGTTTTTCAATGAAAACCCTCCCAGAGACCCAAGTCCACCTATATGGGTGTAACAAAGGTTATTCAATATCAAATTTGCATTTCAAGTGTCCTGATGATTCCATTTTTGTACCTTTTGTAATAAAATTATCACGCTTTGGTCGCTAACCCATTTTTGCGCAATTCATACTTTTTCGCTAAAAATAAAGTTTTTTACAGATTTTGGCATCAGAATCCATTTTTTTACAGATTTTGATGCTAAAATCCTTTTCTAAACATATGTTGGCGCTAATAAAAGTTATCTTGCTACTGATGCTGAAAATACGTTTTTTACGGATTTTGGCGCCAGAATATGTTGTTTTTACGGATTTTGGCGCCCGAATCCATTTTTTACGTTTTTGGCACAAAATAATTATTTTTACAGATTTTGGTGCTAATAAGTTATCCCCGCCTCTGACGCCAAAAATACGGGTTTTTTTACGGATTTTGGCGCAAAAATCAATTTTTTAACGTTTTTTGGCACTAAAATAATTTTTTTTACAGATTTTGGCACCAATGACGTTATCTCGCCTCTGACGCCAAAAATACGTTTTTTTACGGATTTTGGCGCAAAAATAAATTTTTTTACGTTTTTTGACACTAAAATAATTTTTTTTATAGATTTTGCCGCTAAAACGTTATTCTCGCCTCTGACGCCAAAAATAAGTTTTTTTTACGGATTTGGGGCAAAAATCCGTTTTTTTTACGTTTTTTTGGCACTAAAATAATTATTTTTACAGATTTTGCCGCTAAAAACGTTTTTCTCGCCCTTGACGCCAAAAATACGTTTTTTTTTACGGATTTTTGGGGCAAAAAAGCCTTTTTTTATACGTTTTTCGACACTAAAATAATTTTTTTACTGAATTTTGGCGCTAATAAACTTATCTCGCTTTTGACGCCAAAAATAAGTTTTTACGGATTTTGCCGCTAGAACCGTTTTTTATGGCTTTGGGGCTAAAAATCCATTTTCTTTACAGATTTTGGCGCTAATAAAGTGATCTAGCTTTTGACGCAAATAAATACATTTTTTTACGGATTTCGGTGCCAGAATCCGTTTTTTGCCGGATTTGAGGGCTTAGTTCAATAACTTTAAAAATTTTGGCGCTAATAAACTGATTTTCGCTTCTACACTAAAATATTTTTTTTTTACGGAATTTGGGGCAATAATGCGGTTTTTGGGGGGAAATTTGGGGCTAAAATCCTTTTCTTTACAGATTTTGACGCTAATACAGTTATCTTGCTAAAATGGAAAATAATGTGGGTTTTTGTGGATTTTGGTGCAAGAATCTGGTGCAAAATTTAATAAAGCAGTAGCACGCAGCAGCAGCACACAAAGGACAATGTGCTCACAATGGCTACAGTGATCTAAAGAAGTGACTACTTAACATGTTTAACTCCGCCTGTAGGGTGTAGTTTACATCCAATGGCTTAATTTGTGCATACATTAAAAAGCAGAGCAAAGACGCTCCAAAAAAACGCTCCAAAAAACGAAAAACGCGCCCAAAAAAACCATTTCGGGTTTTTGACAGGCATGGACAGAAAACTCAGTTTCATGAACGTTTTTAGTCATTCGTTTTCAGGTCGTTTTTTTGTCCACTGCAGGGTAGACAGAGCCTTACTGCCACAGATTACAGCTGATCACTGAGGGGTCTCAGCGTCAAACAACTTGGGATCATCTCTCGGTCAGAGGAACCTTCTAACAACAGATATTTTCTGACATGTAAACATCCTGTAAAAAATATTAAACCAAAGTAAAATATTAACACAAAATCCGTTACTATCATATATATCATATGTAATCAGATGAATTTCCTAATGCGTTATTTCTCCTGTTTCTGGTCGTATGAAGGACATTATCATGACAGTCAGTCCTGGAAACACATTCTGGATGATCAAATGCTGGATTAAAGGAATTTGACTCTATTAGGGAGTTGCTCATAATTTCCTAATAAATTAAAGGACCCCTCCTTTAAAACCAGGCCTGCATTGACCCTAAATATCCCCAGCACGGAGGGACCTGGGGAGGATAGTTTACAGTGAGCCATGAGCCCAGTATCCGTCTGGGAAGATTGTGTACTGTATGTCAAAACTTGGAAGTGTTTCAGTGATGTCAACATCCTGTAGCCAATCGCAGGCTGGACAAAGACTTTTTGGGAAGCATCAGCCCTCTCGCCTTCTCCCTAGCCTCTCCCCCTGGCATTGAGTGTCAGAGTTCCAGTGACAGCTCACACACTTACTGGACCTTCCAGGAGCGAGCAGGCTGGGGGGATCCTACAGAGGGCACACGGACAGGGGCAGCCCCACCGCAGACTGATAACCTGGTAAGTGCATCCTGCAATAATGTATGCATTGCTCAGTATCAGTATAGCACCAGCATATTCTGCAGCGCTGTACACAGATTGTACACGACAGTGCTGGATGACAACTTCTGCAGCATCCTTATCTTTTGGCGGTTATGCATGGTAACAGCGCAGCAACGTGGATTTAGCGCTGGCGCATTTTTTTGAATAAGTCTGTAGTTGCAAACAGATTCCACAAATGGACGGTCCAGTATCACATGCTGCATCCAAGCCATTCATCTGAGCCGGGGGCTCCTGAAATTGTTCTCTAGGTTCAGTATTACAGGGACCAATGAGTGCAGCCGTAAAAATAGCATACACATATCACTAAACTTAGATACGTTACACACCAAATATCCTATAAATATATGTATGTGTGCACGTATACATACAGTTTGTTTGTATGCTTGTTTATTTATATATATTTGTATGTACAGTATATATGTGTGTATATTTGTATATGTATATGTGTGTGTTTGTGTGTATATAGGCACACATATATATATATGTAGAAGATATATATGTCTGTGCATGTACACATATGTAGAGTATGTATATGTGTTTTATCTATACTGTAAATATGTGTATGCACCGAATATACTTATGTGTATATGTATAGATATATGTGTGTTAATGTATGCCTGTGTATCTATCTATCTATCTATCTATCTATCTATCTATCTATCTATATGTGTATGTATGTAAAATGTAGGGAATACTTTTTTATATATATATATATATTATAATATATATATATATATATATAATATATTTATTAATACATAAATATTTAGTCCATCCCATGCTGTGCGGTTCAGTGGTTTTTATGTAAGAACGTTCTGCATTATTAGCATGGATGACCTGTTCATTCTGATAATTAGAGAGGACCCCAGCTAGCAGACCCTCGATTTTGTTGTCATTAAGCCATATCAGAGGGTAATTTCAGGTAGCATTTCACTTTAAGCCAACATTTGCTACTTCAGGGGTATTTCCATTTCATTACGTAATGGCATATTATTTGGATACGGCATCTTTTTATGGTTGGTGAGGGTTCGGCCCCTGGGACTCCCACTGATTATGATGGGGGCTGCATGCCCTTATGAGTTTTTTTCCTATACACTTGCCCCTCGGGGCACCCGGCTATTAAGGGAACTGTTGCGTGGCCCCGTTGAAGTGGCCCTTTCCTTCTCATGATTGGTGGAGGTCCCAGAGGTCAGACCCATGTGAATCATAAAGTGATGGCACATCACTTCATGAGAAAACCCATTTAAGTAGTTTGTTTGGTGATGCTGTGATTGATCGTATGATAGGCGCCATCAGCGTTGCCGGGTTTTGCTGTAATTTGAATGAAAAAAAGTAGAAAAAAGCGTATATATCAGCTCATCTGACTTGATGACATCTTCAGTTGGAGGAGGCACTTTAGAAAAAGAATACAGCCACTTCTTTGAAAACGACCAATATGGGAGGAACCAGCTTCCCATCCAAAAGAGGTTCTTAAAAAAAGTAGAATTTTATTGTATCCATTGTTAAAAGTGCAAATATCTTCTAAAAGAGGATGACTACATCCCATAACAACAGAGTCTTATACAGACAAAGGGTACACGCTAATGCATTTCGGAGGGAAATAGACTTCTTACTCATAGCATATGGGTGAGGAGTAAGGTGTCTACTTATTTCTGAAATGCGTTAGCGTATTCCCCTTTGTCTGTATAAGGCTGTGTTGTTACGGGAAATAGTCATCCTGCTTTAGAAGATACTTGCACTTTTAACAATGGCTACAATAAAATTTTATGTTTTTTTTTTTAACCTTTTTTGGATTGGAACCTGGCTCCTACCATGTTGGTCTCTTCAATTTGATGACAAGAAAAACTCTGTATGCTGCAGTTTCCTTGACATCAAAAGTGAGGGGACACTTTTGGGCCAACCAATGAATGATCTCAATGTATATAGTGAGTCACTTTGACCTCACGACCTCTTCAAAAACCCCTTTATCTTTTCCTTTGATTAGTACTACTCCTACCAACGAGCTGCAACTCAGCCCCATCCATGTAAACAGAGTGCGGTCACAGCATCAGAGCAACCCTGGGAATCTAAAGGGGGTCAATGACCCCCTTATCATAAAGATATGCCATCATGTCAGGGGTGTTACTAGAATTCATCTCATGACCATCTAATAAAAAAATTAAGCATTGCCATCAATAACTATGGTATGCATAATAGCACCATATATCAGTGAATCTACACTCACTGACTACAAAAAGTTACAGTGTTCTTGCATCCGAGTGGGTCCCCTCAGCCTTCGGATCCCATTGAAGCTGCTATGGCTATATCTTCAGCCATACAACTAATACTATGATGGTGGAAACCATTTACTAAGCCAATAAATCCTGCAGACCAGTAACAGCAAGATATAAGGCTATGTTAAGAATAATGGATCCATCAACAGCAGCATACTTTTGTTTTCCAGACATCACTAGATGAGTAGACTATGCAGGCAATGTCAATTGAGACTGGAGCTTATGATTTGAGAAGTAAGGCAAGACAGTGCTCAAGTATAACCATGGGCATAACTATAGCAGCCATAGCAGCTTCTATGGGTCCCAAAAGTTGAGTGGGCCCGCTCAGGTGAAATCTATTATACTAGTGAATAGCAGTTTGGTGGCTTTCTGTTATATAGAATGACGATGTAGGTTTTATGATATATGGCGCTATTTTCCATACCATTATGGCTGTTTCAGTTTCTTATCAGCAGGTGGCTTCATGACATTTTGCTATGGGGCCCTACGAATTCTAGTTACGCCCCGGGGTACTGCAGTACCCATTCATCTTACGTATGCATTCATATTTGGTTGCAGGTAAAGCACAGAATTGAGATGTCGTACACCTCATACGCCCTCCCACACTTTTTGTGTCCCAATAACGCAATGCACAATCTACAGCTCCGTCCTTGTATGCTGCAACAGTTGCTGTATCAACACATTCTACTCCACCTGACCTTACCTTGAAGAGTATAACAGAATCAACAGTGTTCCCAGCAGGGATATTCTGGTCCGAGCAGATGACTATTGTTATAATGTTATCTTGTGCCTGGTACTGTATCACATTTGTATTATGACCTATATTTATAGCACATTGCCTGTGTGGCATCTTTATAGTCCGGCTTATATCTGTCTCGATGCTGCACTATTTTGTTTTGTTAAAATGATGGACATCACAATGGAAACCCGTCAGACCCCATTGTAGTCAACGAGGTCTGTTGGGTGGATCCTGTTGGAAGGATTGAGCGCTGAAAAGAACCTCTGGTGCAGATGGGCCCAGGCCTAAGCCAGGTACGAGGCTGGGGACATGCATGTACGATATTTGTTAGGGTCCGTCCACACGGCATGGGTTTTTTGTCGGATTTTCAGACGGTTTGCAGATTTGGAAACCATCTGAAAACTGACAAGCAACCATCCCCATAGACTTTAAAGGGGTTTTGCCACGCTCTCATTTCATACCTCCTGTATCCAGCTCTTCAGCTCTGTGTGCTCAAAAGGGGCGTGTGTGATTTGTTTGAATTACATATCATGTGACCCAGCAGGATGACATCACCAGGCCTTTCCTCTCTGTAGTCAAAGAAAGGTCTCTTTGTATAAAGCATTGTGAGTAGCTGAGAGGTAAAGTTTTTGCCTCCAGACACAAGGGTCCTAAGTTCAAAGCCCTGCAGGAACCAAACCTGTGTGGGTTTTTTCTCTTTATCAATGCACAGACCTCATTGAGGTTTCTTTTTTTATTTATTTGCACTGTTTCACTAATTACTAAGGAGTGCAGAGGACGGGAGTAGAGTGACAGCACCTGGGGTTTGAACACTCAGTAGCTGCCTGAGAGGAGAGGTGATGTCTGAGCATGTCTGACCAGGACTGAGGAGCTCTCAGCCTTGGTCGTATCCCCTGGAGACGAGCTGTAAACAATGGATCACTAAAGGAGCAGCTAGAACAAAAACGGTGCAGAATTTTTAATAATAATGAATGGTGAAAATGTTTGTTATTTCATTTGCAAGCTTCCCATGTCAATTTAACTTTGTGGCAAAACCCCTTTAATAGAAAATCCACCCAGTGGTCTACACTGAATGGATTTTCAGCCGGATGGATTTTCACACCGCCGTCGTTCCAAAAAACTCAGAACATGCACAATCTTCCGCCTGGTTTTCAGGCAGAAGCTGTGCTAGTCAATGGTTAAGGGGGATGGGTGAATCCGCAAACTGCGGACAGAAATGTCCCCAAAACCATTGAAAAGACGAAAACATCCCAACTGGATTCTTAATCAAAATTCAAACCAGTTATTTTGTCACTGTCATGTGGCCATAGCCTTGCATGTGCCTGTCTCTGGTCAGCAGTTTTGTTGCATAGTTTTTGACCGTGTATTTTGTAATCTAATGGATGCCTGTAGGCTGGGGTTCTTTGGCAAAGTTTGGTCACCATGCTTTGAGGGTGACCTTAATATTTCCCTACAAGGAAAAAATTACCAGTAAATTACAATGGTCACAAGAATTCTATTCATGTTGGTATAATTGAGATATATAAATGACTGTGGAGCCCTAATATAACAATGTCAGGATAAGAATCTGTAAAGGACAAAAATCTGGAAATCCTGATTATGGCTACTTTGCAAGTAAAAGATACTCTAAAGATAATCCTGATACATACAATAGATTGGGTTTTGTTAAAGGGGTGTTCTCACCAGGTACTTTGATGGCAAATCAATAGGATATACCATCGAAGTCTGATAGGTGCTGGTCTCTCCGAACCCATCTTGGGAACAGGCCCTTGAAAGAGTTGGCTCCGAATAGAAAGCTGGTCACCCTTGCGCCTAACTCTCCATTCTGTTCTATGGGAGTTTCGAGTACAGATGAGCAATGTGTTCGGCTCTACTCCGAACTCCCATAGGACAGAATGGATAATTATGCGCAAGCATAACTGGCTCTCTATTCTGAGCTGACACTTTCAAGGACCCGTTCCCAGGATCGGTGCAGAGACAGGGCTGAGACGAGGTATCCGGGTATCCCTGGCAAACTAAGGGCGTTATCGCCCCCAAATAGAAAATGTCAGCTTTCAGTCTTGGGCATTCGTGTCACTGCGGATGAGGCTAGCGTGTACTTGTACCATGTCAGCCAAAGAACCTTATTTAAGTGTTTATTGATGGCAAGACTTGCCCCGCTGGATTGTTTTTTCATAAGGATAAGGTATCCGGGTGCCCCAGGCAAATAAGGCACAAAGCGCCCCCCAAATAAAAAATTCGGCCCACTCCATGCCTCCTTGCACCCCCTTTTCTGCCTGGGATGAAGTGGCGTCCTAGGCGGTCGCCTACCTTCGCCTACCCATCGCCCCGGCCTTGGCAGAGAGACCCACACCTATCAGACTTTGATGGTGTTTCCTATTGATGTGCCATAAAAGTGCAAGGTGGAAACACCCATTTAAAGGACTACTCACAGGGCAATATAACAGTTAATGCATTTTGCTTGCTTTTTTAATATTTGTCTTTATAATTAGTGATTTTTATACACAAATAGTATATTGCTTTTCCTGATGGCAGCATAAGCTAGTGTTGGGCACCCTGTTCCCAGCGGTCTGTCACTTATTCAGCGAGATACAGTAGTTTAAGAGAATTTAACTCTCAAATCTGACAGCAGGCAACCCGCTCTGCCAGTGAAGGGTCCACTTAATTGAGAAGCAGGCATTAGCCGCCACCTACCCATTGCAAGTTCCACCCACCAACTGCTGATTCTTCCTATTACTGTGAATAGGTACAAATCGGTGAATAAATGATGGGTATGCGGGACCAGTGGCTGGTGGGTGGGGCTTATTCCTCGCTCATGCATTAAGTATACCCCTCTCTGGCAGAGAGGATTTCAGAAGTCAATGCTCTCAAACTACTGCATCTTACATGATAAGTGCAGACTATGGGCAGTCTAAGCTATGTGACATGTTCCCTTTAAGAGTATGTTCACACGGCGCAATTGTGGCAATACGCCGGGTGTTTTGGGAGTCGTGCTGATCAGCACGTACTCCCGAAGCACAGGGGGGCTGGATCCATTGACATGCATTGTTCGCGGCGCATAATCGCCGCAAATAATTGTCATATCACATATCTCCCCGCGCGTACAATCCAATCTAATTGTACTCGCGGGGTGACGAGGCGTAATCCATAGCTCTCTATGAGAGCTATGGATTACTGTCATTGCAGCGCGCATCTCGCCGCGTATTAAACCTAATATGCGCCGAAATGCGCGCCCAAATAAGCCGTGTGAACATATCCTAGGGAAATCAGGATACAAAGAATTTCTGTGACCTTTGGAAGCCACATTAAGATACAACTACTCTCCAGTATTATCCATCAGACTGTCAGTGAGCCCTGAGTTATTGCCTATTTCAGCTTTCACTTCAAATAAAATGTATAAAGTCAGAGAAAATATTCAAAGGGGTTTTGCCACAAAGTAAAATTGATGTGGGAAACTTGCAAATTAAATAATAAACATTTTCACCATTCATCATTATTAAAAATTCTGCACCATTTTTGCTGTTACCTTAGTGATCCATAGTGTACAGCTCATCTCTAAGGGATACGACCAGGGACGAGAGTTCCTCAGTCCCGGCCGCACATGCTCAGACATCTCTCCTCTCAGGCAACTACTGTCAGTCTCACACACTTACTGCTGAGCGAGTATTCAACCCCAGGTGCTGTCATTCTACTTCTGTCCTCTATGTTCCTTAGTAATTAGTATAACAATGCAAATAAATAAAAAGACAAAAAAAACCTCAATCCGGTATGTATATTGGGGGGGAAAAAATCCATGGTTGGTTCCTGCATGGATTTGAACCTAAGACACCTATGCTGAAAGTCAGAAGTGCTAACCACTCAGATACATTGTAGGTACTCACAGCTTTTTATATAAACAGACCTTTGTTTGACTAGAGTGAGCACACTGTGAGGAAAGGCATGGTGATGTCAAGCCTGCTGGGTCACATGATATGCAGTTCAAACAAATTGTACTCCCTCCCTCTGAACATACTGAAAGCTGAAACAAGACAAACCAGGAATGAAATGTCATTGTGGTAAAACCCTATTAAGTCACATTTTTGGGAAAAACTTTTTCTTCTTCCAAAAATAGCTAAAGAGGAAAGTAGGATACTTATGTTTAGACCCAAAGGAAAACATGTAAAAAAAAGAATCATTGTCCTTAATGGTGCAGTCAAAGACATTCCACACATAGTTCCCGTTTGATCCAAATTCTGGCTGGTCCATTGGAAGTTCTTAATAGAGAATGCTTCATGAATCATTGCGTTCTTGGATAACTGCTATGTCATTGTGCTGGTGTGGATGTCAAGGCATGACGAGGCCGGAAGGATGTGAGTAGATTATCTGAGACGTAAGTAAACTCTGAGGCCGATGGCCAGCACCCGGATGGTGAGGCATGATGTGTTGGTGGGACAGGCAGGCGATGACGCCCTTGTGTCTGTAGACTGGTGGAGACCACGGATGACAGGAAAGAGCTTTTCCTTCCTCGTGATGGAGTCTTATAAAATATACAAAGATTCTTTAAATATTTCTTGTTTGGCTGATTGTCAAAGATAAAGTATAGGATTGACAAGGGCGTACGTATCGAGGAAGCCAAGGCAACTGCTAAAGAGCGAATCAAGGAAGAAACCAAGCCAAGATGACCCATGCTTCTTCTTCATGGGAAATGGAACAGTCAAGAACATTTTTGAAATCTCTTCAAATCTTAAAGAAACACCTTAAACATTCGATTTGGGGCCTCTTTATAGTATTTGTACTCATTCATACCATATCAATGTCATTTTAGACATTTTTGGTAACATATAACTTTGTAACTTCCAAGCAGGATTTGTTTGTTTTTTAGAAGGGGTAACGTATCTCAGAATGAGCACCGTGTCGGTGTGTGAGGATTTAATTCGCCCTTACCACCTCACGGGTATTTTGCATATAAACAAAGGCTTATGGGAAAGAGCTGAAGAGTTTGCCAATGCCATTTATTGGATGTAGTAATACTCAATTCGCTTGTGACTAAGAAGAGTCTTGCAATGTAAAAGGCATTGAAGTCATGCCAGTAAAGCTCAACTACAGACAGCTGTTTCGGGGTGTTTGCCCCTATTCAGTTGTTGTTTTTTTTTGGGATGTTTGCCTAACACAGTTGGGTGAAATTGTCTTTTCCAGGTGAGAAACCAAAACTGGATAAATACCCTCCCTGTTCATAACATTTTCTTTCACAAAAAACACAATCTGCATTTCCCATAGGGGTCACCTGTATTCTCCCACATAGAAGTGAGGGGAAGCAAAGACCCAAACACTAGTGAAATACCAACCCGGAAATATGTGAATCAGGACCTAAGCTGGGCCATGAAAGATGCTGACTGCATCCATACAAAATCTTAAAATTTCTGTATTATTTTGCAGCCATAGTTTTGCATTTGGAGACTGTGTGGGAGTTTTGTGGTTGGTGACAACAGCACAAATATCCCAGACCCGGCCAGATCAAGTCCAAAAATGGGCCAAAGGCCACAGCTGTAGCCCTGCCAGCTGAGTCTATGCTTAAAGGGTATGGTTTTCTTAGGGCACCATTAAGTTAATACACTCACTGTGTTTTGGTCTTGATGAAAGTGACTTTTGATATTGTTTTACATCACTTGACCTTCAGGTCAGCCTATGGAGGCCACATACATGCACCCTGTTATGGAGACTGTGTATAGTATTTGGCAACCTGACTTTGTGTATTTTCTGGAGTCAGTATATAAGTAATACCTGACATCTTATATATATTGTACATACATTATGGGGATTCCTATGGAAATGCTCAAAACGAAATACCTCAAAGCCTATATAGAAATTACCTGTCTGTTATTTGGTAGCTTATAATACTGTATGTATATGTAATACCTGACATGTTATATAGTCTGTACATCCATTATGGGGCATCCTATGGAGACTATCTACATGTGATACTTGGAACACTATTTAGATTTTACCTGTATGTTATCTTGTAGGATATGTATTTTGCCTACATGTTTTACCTTGCATCTTATTTATTCTGTACATACATTATTTTACATCCTATGGATACTGTCTACATGTGATACATGGTAAAATATAAATATTTTAGTTGTATGTTAGCTAAAAACCTATGAAGACTGATTATATATATCGGGAGGAATTTTATCCCTAAAATGAGGACCATTGGCTTCCACCTCATGGGGGGTTTCAGCTTCCTCTGGATCAACACTTTAGCGAAATAGGCTGAACGGGATGAACATCTGTCTTTTTTCAACCTTACAAACTATGTATCTGATAGCTGGCATCATACACACATTGTACACTGTCTACATGTGTTACCTGAAAGTACAAATTGATATTACCTGTACGTTATTTGGTAGCTTATAATAGTGTATGTATATGTAATACCTGAAATGTTATATAGTCTGTACATAAATTATGGGGCATCCTATGGAGACATGTGATACTTGGAACACTATTTAGATTTTACCTGTATGTTATCTGGTAGCCTATAAATATTGCCTACATGTAATACCTGCCATCTATCTTATCCTAAGGAGACTGTCTACATGTGATACCTGGAACACTATAAATACTTTACCTGTACATTAGCTAAAAACCTATGAAGACTGTCTATATGTGATAGCTGGCATCTTATATACACTTTACATACATCATAGAGCATACTATGGAGATTGAATGTGATAGCTGGCATCTTATATAGACTGTACATACATTATGGGGCATCCTATGGAAACTGTCTACATGTATTACCTGAAAGTCCAAATAGATATTGCCTGTATGTTATCTGGTAGTCTATAATATTGTATGTATATGTAATACTAGACATCCTATATATACTGTACATACATTATGGGGCATCCTATGGAAACTGTCTATATGTAATACCTGGAACGCTGTTTAGATTTCACCTGTATGGTATCTAGCAGCCTGTGAATACTGCTGACATGTAATACCTGGAAACCTATATAGATTTTAGGCCTGTTCAACACCTATATCAGAGGTTCTGTTCAGAGCCTTCATTTCAGAGGTAGAACAACATCCATATCCAGACTCCAACAGCACCTGACGGACTCCATTGACTACAGTGGGCTCTGTCTGGTTTCCATTGCAGTGTCCATTGTTAGAACAGAAAAAATAGTTTGTCATTTTTTATGAAATCTGCAACAGAGGCTCCAAACAGAACGTCCTACACAAATGTGATCCAGGCCTTACCCATGTTATCTGGCAGCCTGTGAACACTGCCTACATGTAATACCAGGCAGTTTATATATACCTAGACATTACCTGGTAGCCAGTGCAGACTATCTATATACTATGAAGCAGACTGTAGAGACTGTGTACATGTTACATATTTGGCAAAGAAAGTCTGCATATGTTTTTGGCTATGGAGATTGTCGGTTTATGGCTTGGACCCCAAAGGACACCTCGGTCGCCATCCTAATTAAAGCAAACCACCCAGCAGACAGTGCAGATTAAAGTGCATGGATCCTTACATCATCATTTAACAACTGAAAATTTGGAGATGTTTTAGGTGTGAATAATCTCTTTGCAGGTTGTTTGTTGATTTGTGTAGACAGTTTTTAGGTGGAAGTAGCAGATAACAAGTTTTACTTTGTATTCAGTAGATGTACAATGTCCGTGCAATTTTCTACAAAATGGGATTGTATGTAAAAGTCTATCATTATAGCAGTTTACGATGATCCAGGGATTATTCTGATGCCAGATGTGGAGTCAGGAAAGAATTTTTCATTGTATGGTACAATTGTCATCCATTTCATAGGGGTTTTGCCTTCCTCTGGATCAACACTGTAGGGTTATAGGATGGGCTTGATGGACCTACCGTATTTTTTGGACTATAAGGCGCACATAAAAGCCTATGATTTTCTCAGAAATTTAAAGTGCGCCTTATAGTCCGATGCACCTTATATATGAATCAATTCTTCACTTGCGTTTTGTTCAGAACGTATTTACAGCTAATTTAGTGACACTTATTTGTAACTGATTTGTAACTGATTTCCGGTCGTAAATACGTTCCGAAATCAGTTACAAATCAGTTGCAAATAAGTGTCACTAAGGCTATGTTCACACGGCTGATTTCAGAACTGACACGTATTTCGCGATACGGCACGGAAATATGTACATGTATTGACTTTTGTTACAACTTTACAAGTTGAGAGTTATTGTGAAAGTGTTGAATGAAGCTTGGCTTGCGGTCTGAGCTTTGTTTCATTTAATGTGCCGCGCCTTATAATCCGGTGCGCCTTATAGTCCGAAAAATACAGTAGGTCTTTTTTTAACTTTATCTACTATGTAACTACGTAGAGATGTGCTCAGGGATGAATTATCTCATGGGTCAATAATTTCCAACCTAAGACTCTCCAAATGTTGAAACTACTACTTTTCCCCGATACCTGCAGTATGCTGGGAGTTGTAGTGTTGCAACAGCCAGAGATAGACAGAGAAGAGACTACTGTTATAGATGGATCAGATAGATATGACTTCCTGAGCTGGAATGTGCATTTAGGTCGTAATGTTAAAATGGAGACACGTAATGCTTTTAAGTTTGTCTTATTGCTGTAGTGAACAACAAGGCCAAAACATAAAGGGCTGCTCCGGGACTTCAAAAACCTTGATCGCCCGTCATGATAAGAAATAGAAGAAAGGGATCATACTTACCTCCCGGATGCTCCCGTTTTGGCCCGGTGGCCATCCCTTTCCCTCCCGTTCATCATTCACATGACAGGTGCAGCTAGTCACAGGCCACAGCAGTCACGTGCATGGTCCAGGAGCTTTAAAGTACACCTCTGGTATTCGGTTTATGCCAAGACATTCATAGCTGATTATTGGAGGACAAACATAAATGCAAATCATTGAAAAAAGATATGTATAGTAGCCTTCTCAAAAACTCATATCACTGTACCAAACAAGATTGAACTTAAAAACCCAGTTCACATCCTTCCAAATGATAAGAACCTGACGCTTTTCCCGGCCACTAATCAATATTGCGGTTCCTAAGGGCAGGACTGTCCTAACACCATTATGAACCCCCGGGCATAGTAATGCAGTGGCCCTGCCGAAATGCATGAAATTAAACCAAGCCATGACTCTAGCCATGTCCATACATGACACCAAATGAGGCTATGCCCCTACCCACCCCCAAGCACACCTATATCATCACGCCACCAACGTTGGGACAAACTGCCGATGTCTTGTAGGCAGCTAGCAGCCTAAAAAACTAATTGGAAGTGCTGGTAGCCGATGACTTCCTGGTTTTTAGCTTTTTACATGCAATCAGTTAAATAAGTAAGCAGCGCCGACCCAGGGATGCCGAGCATATATCCTGGATTCTCGGGCATGCATTCACCACCTGGGGCCCCTTGCTTGTGTAGCTCCCCCACGCAACTGTCTTGTGTGCCTAATGGAAACGATGGCCCCGCGCTCAGGGGAATATTGATAATCAAAAGATGGAGCCTCTAGACTATACTTATCAAACTCGTTGAAGGTGGCACCACATGTTCACTGGGTTTTTAAGCCTGTGCATTACTATATGTACTGGCAAGGTATTGTTAGCATTTTACCAGGACTGGCCAAGGTTGGGTGGGTGTGTCCTTTTCGGGGTGGGTCCTCTGTGAGGCAGGTGGGATTTTATAGTGCTCTCATAGAGCATGCCTGGAATCCTGTTTTCCTTTTTGGTTACATATCAGTAGAGGATAACCTGCTTCTCTGGATTATCCATGAAGGATCAAAGCGACAGTGTCAATACATGAAGGTCACGTGGGTGCTAAATATTATGCTATCTGGTGTTATCTAGTTTATATTTCTTTGATTTTTTATGTTTATGACTTCATGGTTATTATCTGTTACTGATGGTTTTTTGATTTCGCGCACTACTTCTTTTTCTTTTTTTTAATATTTTTCTAGAGTAAAAGTTATGTTTTAGCCTTGTTGTTTGTTACAGTGATATTGATTTTTGCGACTGCTACTATTCATATCTTATTTCAGTGATTTGCATTTATCCTCCAATAATCAGCTGTGAATGTCTTGATGTAGATCGATCACTAGAGGCGTCATTTAAAGCTCCTGGACTCCAATGCAAAATCCATGAAATCTACCATGTGCAATTTAAAATACTGTCGTCTCCTTATGTGCAATGGGACCTTTGGGCCCGCCCAGGCTCCAGGGCCCAGTAATGATTGCTATCTCTGCACCCCCTATATCAACAACCCTGTCGATCACTCCTTTTGTAAATGGCAGTTCATTGGCTACAAGGACAATGGTAGAATAGTTGGTTCCTTCATGGAAACTTTTCTTCATCTTCATGTTACCCATTTAAATGGCTATGCTGGTGAGAGTGTATAAGGGAGCTGCAGGTTACTCCAGACTGGAGGTACAATGCAAACTCTAGAGCAGGTATCCTCAAACTGCGGCCCTCCAGCTGATGGCAAACTACAACCCCTATCATGAATTTAGATACTATACACTAGTGGGAATGATGGGAGTTGTAGTTTCCCAACAGCTGGAAAGCCGCAGTTTGAGGATGCCTGCTCTAGAGAGACAGAGGGAAATCCGTGATAAGAAATTAGGGCAGGCACTCTATTTGTGTACTTAGAGACCACTGGGCTGATAACATATAAGCACTGATATTGTTACTTACTAGATTGTCAAATGCTTGAGTGATTGGTAACATTCACAGTGCCATAGTGCACAATGCCAGCAGGGCTCCAGTTCTGTAAAGCCATACGTCACTACACAGAAGTAGCAAAATTAAACATGACAGATAACGCATCATGTTATCACTGCACAGAAAGTTATCTCAACTTTTTTCACTGCTTTTCAGTGGCTTTTGTTTAGAAATAAGAGCAGATAACACAAAAAACATCAATATCATGGTGGTCAGGCTGGACTTTGCTACCTCTGTATATCACTATAACAGCGGACTATCTGTTCAATGTGCAGTCATGAAAAGGCTCTATTAAACACAGTCAATACATACAAACAGTACAAAGTTCAGCAAGCAGAGGGGAATCCACTGCAGTCCAAAAATAGGTCCTCATTTATCTTCCATGAAGTGGGATTGTAGATTCCAGGCATGATGTTACAGCACCCCACCCCCCTTCCCATCAACACCACATGGCAATGACTCTTTCCAAATTATTAACACTGCCCTCCGTAAAGATAGAGCTTTCATATTATGTTGCTGCTAAACAACTTTGATGTTTACTACATAAATGTCATTGCCGAAGACTGAAAAACAGTAGCTACTAAATGCAGCCCCCTGTGCGGCCCAAAACCACCAGGACACAAACATGTTTGGTCTGTCTCTGTCCTCATACTTCAGAAGTAAATATTCATCTTTTGACAGCTGCATTCAAGTGACGGCACTGCTTGGCTGGCACTGTTTTGGTGGGCAGTGTTATTTTGGGCAGTGTATGGCTGGCACGGTTTTTTGGTGGGCAGTGTTATTTTGGGCAGTGTATGGCTTGCACCAGAGGCGTAACTTTAGGCTCCTGGGCCCTGTTGAAAAAAGTGAAATGGGGGGCCTCCCAGCTGTCATGCGCCATTTACAGTTCTGATATTGTCTTATGTTGCAGAAGGGCTTTCTGGGCCCTTTAAGCTGTAGGGCCCGGTAGCGGCTGCTATCGCTGCACCCCCTGTAGTTACGCCCCTGGCTGGCACTGTTTTGGTGGGTAGTATTATTTTGGGCAGTGTATGTCCAGCACTTTTGTGGTGAGCACTGTGTGGCTGGCACTGTTATGGTGGGCAGTGTTATTTTGGGTAGTGTACGACTGCCACTGTTATGGTGGGCAGTGTTATTATAGGCAGTGTATGACTGGCACTGTTATTGCGGGGCAGTGTATGGCTGGTACTGTTTTGGTGGGCAGTGTTCAACTGGCACTGTTATGGTGAATACAGTTATTTATTGGGGCCCACCAGTGGAGCTGATTCTTGGGACCCACTAGTGAAAATGAATCTTGCGACCCACCAGTGAAGCTGATTCTTAGGGTCCACCAGAGAAGATGATTCTTGGTGCCCACCAGACGAGTTAATTCCCGGGGCCCACCAGTGGAGTTGATTCTTGGGGCCCACCAGTGGAGTTGATTCTTGGGGCCCACCAGTGGAGTTGATTCTTGGGGCCCACCAGTGGAGATGATTTTTGGGGCCCACAAGCAGAGTTGATTCTTGGGGTCCACAAGTGGTTTCCCCGACTCCCATGTGGGCCAGTCTGATCCAGTCCTCTACATATAAATGGCTTTAGGAATGTTGGCCTATAACATTGTATTTAATCTGCATCTTAGACACAACCAGGTACATATCAAATATCTGTGATTCATTTTTGGTCTGTTTGTAGTAGTATTGCAAGGCAGTAGTAACCCAGCACTAGAAGGGTTAAGAAGTATGGCGTTCTGCCTTGTATTAAGGGAGCCATTGTTCAGCTATGTAAAACCCTTTCTTTGGAATGCCTGTAATGCTTTTTGAGGGAGTCTGAGTATGGCTTCCTATTGTCCCTAGAGGGGCAGAGAATTTTGTCTATGAAGCATTGACCTTTATGAGAATCAGCCAGCGTGGGCAGTGCTGTGCCAGGCGTGGGATTTTGGAATGGGCACCAGTGCTGCTCTCGGAGTCAACACGTGGATTGCGCTTACAGGGAGTTTATCAACAAATACTAACATAATAATCATGTCACAGAGAATACATACATTATCTCCATATACTGTATGTGGAAGGAATGGGCTCACAGTGAAGAATTAGGATTTTGTATCTGCAAGTATATTCATGAATGAAAACTAGGAACAGCACATAAGGGGATATGTATTAACCCCTTCCCACCGAGGCCTATTTATTTATTTATTTATTTGCCACGCTTGTTTTTCCCTCCTCGCCTTCCCAGAGCCATACATTTTTTTTATTTTTCCATCTACGTAGACACATGAGGGCTTTAATTTTGCGGGACAAGATGTACTTTCTAATGATGTTATTCATATTGCCATAGAACATGCTGGGAAATGGCAAAAAAATTCTAAGTGAGGCAAAATGTGAAAAAAGGTACTTGCGCCATGTTTGCGGGAGTTTTGTTTTTACGGTGTTCAATCTTCGATAACAATGATGCATTCTCTGTATTCTACAGGTTGATATGAGTCCGGCAATAACAAACATGTACAGTTTTCGTTATGTTTTGGTATTTTAAAAAATTCCCAACATTTTCTAGTTTTCACTTTTTGCTGCGGCGCCATTTTTGCGACTAATAACTTTTCTGTACGAACACCTACGGACTTCAGTGACGGTCATTTTTTTGCGGGCTGAAGTTACATGCGACTTTTTTTATCAATTTTATTAGAATTTTTAGAGGACATGAAATGACCAAAAAAACCGCAATTTTGGGATTTGGAATTTTTTTCTTCTACAGTGTTCAGCGTACGGAATACATTACATCATATTTTAATAGATTGGACTTTTTCAGACGCGTCGATACCAGTTATGTTTAACTTTTTTATTATTTTTTTTTATCTGTAAAATGGCAAAAGGGGGGGATTTGATTTTTTTTTTTTTTTTTTATTTCTTTTACACTTAAAAAATTTTTTTTTTTTACTTTGAGTCCCCCTAGAGTGCTTCACCACTATGGGGTGCAATCATTTATAAAGCATAATGCTTTGTAATACGATGCATTAGGGTGTATAAAGATGGCGTTTCTACTATTTCCTGCCTGTGGCAGGAAATAGTAAAACAGAAAACATGGTGGCGATGGAAGACTTCACAAGGCTTCCAGATGCCATGTTCACCAATCTGGGCCTGCGATTTCACTGCGGGGGCTCCGATCGGGGTAAGGAACGGTGCGCGGCACCGCTTCTCATTGATTTAGAGGCCGCGACCATCTTTGCCGCAGTGTCTAAGGGGTTGAACAGCGCAACATGATGCCAGTGGGTGTTAGCTGCAAAGCCCCTTAGCGACCCTGGGACGTACTCATACGTCATATGTCGGTAAAGGGTTAAATCTGTCTGGGTCTAAAACTATCATTGTTGCCCATAGCAACCAATCAGAGCTCCCCTTTTATTTTTCCACAGCACTATATGAAATGAAAGCTGAGCTCTGATTGGTTGCTATGGGCTCTGATTGGTTGCTATGGGCAACAAAGAAAGTCTTAGACCTGGACAGTTTTCATACATGAGGCCCATAGAGTGTAGTTCTGTAACCTACTAATATGCTCAGTAATATCTGTTGGTCCAATACCCAGTAATCCAGAAATTCTGATAGTCTGTCTCCTTATCCTCTAGAGAAGTGGGAGTTACTGTAATCTGTCGTCACATATATTAAAGACACACAGTATAGAGTAGCAGATGTCTAATAGGACATATTGGAGATATCCTAATGGATCTACATACCAATGTGGATACCATCGGTCGCCTACTAGTCTGATAGTGCTAATTGCATGCAAATGTTGCCCTTGGTTGGAAACAGTGTTGCTTTTCAGATTCTGGTTGATATCAAATTCAACCTGAATCCAAACGATGCAATGCGGGTCAGCCTGAATCGAATTATGACAAAAATCGTCAAAAATTATCCCTAACCCTGTTACATTTAAATGGGTTTAGGATTAGGGTTTTTTACTGGCTTTTAAGAGTTAATCTACCATTCCCTGACAATCCTGATCCCTCCTGGTTACCAGTACAGCCTCACTTCTGATTCAACATCATCTCATCGCTCCTAGTGCGACACCACTTCCATTTCGATATAATCTCATCACTCCTGTTGCAACATCTCTACTGGTCCAACATCATCTCATCGCTCCTAGTGGGCAACCACTTCCAGTTCATAGTCACATTATCCCCTCTGGTACAATGTTTCTTCTGGTCTAACATCATCTCATTGCTCCTGGTGCGGCATCACTTCTGGTTCAACATCATCTCATTGCTCCTGGCGGGCAACCATTTCCAGTTCAGTGTCACCTTATCGCTCCTGGTACAGCATCTCTTCTTGTCCAACATCATCTCATCGCTCCTAGTGCGGCGCCACTTCTGGTCCAACATCATCTCATCGCTCCTGGTGCGGAGTCTCTCTTTCATTCTTTCACTTTCTAGTTGTGCCATGAAACGGTTGGCATAAAGCAGTGTCATTTTACTGCCCATTGTGGTTCCAGTGAGTTGCAGATATATTTTTTTGCCAAAAAAATAAATATTTTGCATAAGTATCAACTTAGTGAGTTGTAGCAGTGACCCTCAAGATACACCTGGCAGGTGCTCAGTCCATCCTTGTTTGGGAGATTGGAATATAAAGACTACACTTCTTCACCAATGGTTGATAATTTGTCTGTAGGTTGGTTGTGACATCAAAATAGCTGAATGTTTTTCTCACCAGTGGTTTGAGGACATCCTCTACCCATCATTTCCAATATAGGTTTCCACACCTGAGATGATTGTCCTCCGTAGATTGCCAGGTTTATGTATTTTGGGAGGGACATAGAATATGCCAATTCTGAAAATCTCAGGTCCAACATTTTTGTAGAATTTCAAATCCCTCATATAAATTTTTAGTTGAATCTATATTGTGTTTCTTTTATTGTGTTCCTCTTCCCCAAGAGCAAAAATATACCAAATGTTTTTTTCTTGACTAAATGGAGCACACAGAACCCGTATCTAAAATATGTAAAGGTTACTGGCACCACTGGGCAGTCATATTTTCTTGTTAATCAAATGCAAGAGGAAACATTTGACAGCAGAATTTTACAATACTTATTATGCACAATACCTGTGTTATAGGACTTCAACAAGACTGCATAGCCACCTGCTCACATTATTTGACAGCATCAAGAAAAAATTCCAAGTAGAGAAACAAACTAGCAGGCTCAGTTTCTATGGTGCTGTTCCCATACAGAGACCACATTGGCAGAAAGATACAAGTTAGCTTATGGAAAGGGGCATGCATCTAAATCCACGGCAAAATCTGCAGCACAAAACTAAAATTTGTGACAGAAATCCTACAGGAAAATCCATAGGTCCTTAGAAGCACAATTACAGCGAATGTGAAATATAAAATGCAAAACATATTACACAAAACTACCCAAACCATAAAAAAAGAAAAAGGTCCATACAGCCAAATATAATACATTGATCTCTTGTTTTTTAAAGGGGTTGTCCCACTTTAGACAATGACGGCATATCACTAGGATACACCACCTTTGTCTGATAAGTCCGGTTCTCACCCCTGGGACCCTCACGTATCTGCTTAACGAGCCCGAAACCTCTCCGTTCTGAACATGACAAAACGTCGTGCAGTTTTCTGCTCACCGGCTCACAGAGAGGACGTGTTTCTGAGTTCCACTGGTCCAACATGGAATCCACAAGTGTAGCGGTGCCTGTGGGGGCCACATACAAAGTTGCCGATGTGAAATCCATCTGACGTTCTATGTGAACTACTGAACCGCGAGTCGGTTCTATGCTTGGCTAATTTTGCTGTTTTGCATATGCTACCATTAAAGGGACTATTAATTTAAGTTCTTGGAGCAATAAATAAGTGCTCATTTACATTAAGTGTGAAGATATATACTTTGAATTGTGACCTACAACTTGTTGAAGATTGCAGTGCTGAATGTGGTTGGGGCCCTTGCGGGGATCACTGTCTTGCGGTGTGTGAATAACTTAAAGGTGTATTCAGTTATATATAGTTGCTCAGCAGCAACAGAACATGTGGATGTGTGATTCATGCATTTTTTCTATAATTTAAGTATATTATACAAAACTTCAGTTCCAAGAGGACACAGTTAAAGTCAGCTATGCCGTTAATCAGTCATTCTACTGTCACGGTTCACGCCGCGGTCCCTGCCTTGGACCGTCAGCGTGTCCGTGTCTGCCATGTCTCTGCTGGGGCTCCCTGTGCAGGGGTCCCGGCAGCCTGTGTTCTGCTGTATACTTGCCTGTCCTGTTGCTCTTGCTTCCTGGAGTCCTGTACGTCCTCTGCACCTCCTAGGTCCTCTATCCTATTCACCTTCCTCTTGACTTGTGACCTCTGGCTATAAGAGTAAGTTCCTGTCTTTGCTCTGGGTCAGTCCATTGTTGTGTTTTGCCTCATGCTAAGAGGTTGTCCATCTGAGCTCCTGCCAGCATCTCAGGTCTGCTGTTCTGGATTTAACCCCTGAGATGCAGGTCCAGTTCCTGCAGTCCACCAGAGCTCCTGACCACCTGTCTGTTGTCTTCTGCTGTCTCGTACCTGCTGTATCCTGCTGCTGTACCTGTCTAGTTACCTGCTGAATCCTGATGTTGCACCTGGTCTGTATCCTGCTGTATTCCTGCTGATGTGTAAGTTTATTCCTGCTGTATCCTGCTGCATACGTTTTCCTGTTGTACCTGTTTACCACCGCTTCTGTGCCTGGAGTTCCTGTTCTGCACCTCGGCTGTCACCGCAGGTAGCCACTTCAGGGGTAGCGACCTGGGGGTTCCCCGCAGCAAAGTCGGCTCCAGTGAAGACGGGGGCCCCGTAGACTCCGCTCCCTGGCGTGGATCTCCATATACCATCTCGCCTGCGGTGATCAGAGTGGATCCACATCCGAATATCAGCGCTCGGCGCCTCAGCATACGTTGTTACTGCCAAATCGTTACATAATGGACTGCCCATCGTCCACATCCGTGCCATCTACAAGCCCACTAATTTGGAAGTCAGTGTGAAATCCAGAATCACAATATATTTATATAGTATATGTACTAATCCCTTGATAAAACAGAACTATGTAATTACATGGAAGTATACTTTAGGAAAATAGGGTTAAAAGAGTACTTCCATAGCAGAGCTATAACTTTGAGCAGCCAAGCACAAGTGAAGCAAAGGGTAAAGAAGAAATCTAGGACATGTTGGACCAATATATTGACCACATTAAACATGGTGCATTCTACAAAACAGAAAAAAACATTGAACACGAAAAAAGGACTAGTTATACCTTTAAAGAGAACCTGTCACATAGTTTTTACCCCCCTGGCTGAAGACAGAACAAGGTAATGTCAGACCTGCTGTTTCCAGCGCTGTGTCCCTTATTCTGTAAGATGCTGTAGTTTTTGTGTATTTAATGCTCAAATCTGCAGATTTCAGCCAGAAGAGTCATTCGAAGAGTCCTTCAGAGTGTCAGTTTTTTACAAACCCCGCCCACCTCAACTGACAAACCTATTACTTTGAATAGGTAGAAACATGTGAATAACTGTCAGTGGGCGGAGCTAGCCTTTGGTGGGTGGAGCTAACACCTGCTCATGAATAAGATTTGAGGGGTAAATGCTCTAAAACTGCTGCATCTTACAGAATAAGGGGCACAGTGCTTGGAACAGCAGGTCTGAAACTAGCTTGTGCTGCCCTCAGCAAGGAGGGCAAAACCTAAGTGACAGGTTCCTTTTAAAACAACAACGAGATCACCATAAAGCCTGCAGGTAAAGGTGCCACTATAGACCTATTGAACATATGAGCAGATGAAAGAAGCAGGCGGCTTACAGACACTTGATAGTACATTAAACTTGAACCAACTCAAAAATGTATGGGGGAGTTGAGAAGGGTTATCTGAGGTCTGCCTGCAGAGTCTACAAAACTTTTGAACTTGATACTGCAAAATACAAGTATTAGGCCATGTTCACACGGCTTAAAATGGGCTGTATTTCGGTCCGTAATTACGTGCCGAAGTGCGCAAATTACGGACTGAAAACGGCCCAGTCATTATGGTATTCACAGTTCTCATAGAGAACTATGGATTACGTCTCCTCTCCCCGCCCGGCGAATCCGTCGGGCGGGGAGATAATTGACATGACACTTTCTAGCGCCGTATACGCGCCGCTAGTAATGATTGTCTATGGGCTGGCGAAGTGCCGGCCCCCGGCTCCCTCCCCCGCTCCCGCCCCGTCCCCGGCCACACGGTGTAATTGCGGGACGTAATTACGTCCCGCAGTTAAGCCGTGTGAACCTAGCCTTAGAATGTTTTCCAAGCTTCCCCAAACACAGAAGCCCGGCAATCCATGGAGGCTAATCATCTCAGGTGCGGGAACCCTTACTCAAATATCTCAGAATGGCTAGAGGGTGTCCGTAAACCATAGATAAGAAATACAGTCAGCGATTCCGTGGTTGAACAACTGTCAACCACGGGTGTTTTCCCCAATGGTACCATCCTCGCCATGTATTGCAAAATCCCACATGAAGATGGACTGACGATATTCCAGCTGCATCTTGAGGTAATGCATAATTATTATTGTTTTAACAAAATAATATAACTGCAACTCATGGGAACGGCAATGAGCACAAAAATGGCACTGGAGAATGCTATACTTTTCATGGTAAAACTGGAAAGTGTCTTCTTGGCATCCATTAAACCCTTGGCCTACTCCTGCTATATAGATTATATCCTATTCATCTGAACTGACTTTGAACAATAACTTCTAAAATTCCATAAAATAAACCCATAAACCTTACCATGTGCTAATTACTAATGGATATTCAAATTCTGGACACAACCATAAGCATTCAAACCACCTCAATGCAGAGATCTGGATATTGACCGGCCTTTGTACTTCAGTTGACACAAGTTTTACAAAAAAGACATTAATGGGGTTTCCTGAGATCTAAATATTGATGAGTGATTGAGGGGGTAACTAGTGATGAGCTGTTGGAGAGGACCATGTACCGTACTTAGTTGAAAGCCACAGGTTTTTTAATGTTTACATGGCTCTGTAGGGTATTATAGCCCAGTCACATTCACTTATTACAATCTAATATCTATGTATTGTTTGTTTTGTACTGCTATTCCTTTATCTATGTTGAAAGAACTATCCTGTGGCTACCTGGAAACCATCAGCAAGCTGCTGTTCACAGACCTTTAATTGTTACTATGAGTCTGTTTAGTGTTTTTGAGGCAGAATAAAGTCTTTACTTTTAATTGCTTGATTTATGAGTTACTTAAAGGGGCTGTTGGGCAGAAAAAAATGTTCAGAAATGGGGCTAGGTTACTTAAAATAACAAGTGAAAAAGAAATGAAGAAGAACGGGTTTCTGGAGAGCTCCAAAGTGACAGCAGTGGGGGGATAAATAGGTAAGTAACTTTTTTGGGGATTTTGTAACCAAAAAACAAATACAAAAATGGAACATTACTTACTCAAAAAACTACAATTTTTTGGGCCATATTCACAGCTCAATAGCCTGACTAGACTGAACCCAGTAGCAGGCATCTCTGGCCTATATGCTACCTGGGAAAAAATAACAGGTGCAGCTAATTGCTGAGCAGCAGCTCACACACCCCACTGCTAGGGGAACAATTAGATAATAAAAAAAACTGCACATTAACTTAATACCTGTTCACACCAGCATGCAGAAAAGCCACAGTATAATGCATGGGGAGATTGCACATATTCAAAAATACCAATAAAGCAACCACTCACACTCTCTCAATGCATGAGGGGGGTGGTTGCTGGTACTACAATTGCATATAGATAAGACGAGATAGAAGGGTGCCATAAATACAGATACTTGTGGTACACCATGCTGGCTTACAACCCATCCTATTAGATTAGGCAGGGAGCCCAGCACTTTCTAGGTGTCCAACTCAAAACACAGACACAGGTTTTATGGATTTTTTAACCAGCCTGACCCTATTTCTGATTTTTTTTTCTGCAGGATATCTCCTTTATCACCCTTACCTTGCCAATAGTGTATGAACATCTAATGCTCGCATTTGCTATCCATATATTAAAATATATACAGTAGGTGTTCATGTCTGAGCAAACAAACTAAATTTAGACCACAAACTAAAGCCATAGCAAGATTATTTCATTAGCAAACTCTGCTGACTGATGGTCCCAACTAGTTTATAGTCTAAAGCAAAAGTGTCAGCTGCATAAGTGCTTTTTCACACAGTTTTTTGATCTAATTTTGGATCTGTTTTGGATCCAAATATCGCATCCAAAAACGCAGCGGCGATCGGATCCTAAACGTATCCAACACGTATCTAACACACAGCTGCGTATTTGGATCCGTGTGGGCTGCAGCAGGATCGCACCCTGCTGCATCTTTCGGACCAAGAATTGGAATGTCAATTCTTGGAACGGATCCGAAAGATGGATCCGAAGGACGCAATGAAACACACATCAGCGATCACTTGTTATAAAGTTACATAGTATGGTTGAAAAAAGACACGTGTCCATCAAGTTCAACCAAGGGTGGGAAAATGTAGGTGAAGGGAGGGAGACAAGGACATTATGCCCAGCCTCACCACTGGTGACTGCTCTGGAACCCACAAGGCAGGAACCAATCTGCTCCACGGGAGACCCCATCTCTGACCCCAGAGCCTCCACCAGCCAGGATCCAGAATGTTACATAGCTACGTACACATTAATATTTTTTAGTTCCAGGTAGGTATCTAAGCCTTTCTTGAAACGCTCTACTGTTCCTGCTGTGACCAACTCCTCAGGCGACTATTCCACAGATTCACAGTTCTTACAGTGAAGAACGCTTTTCTCCTCTGAAGATTGAATCCTTTTTTCTCCAGCGGAAGGAAATGTCCCCTTGTCTTTTGAGGGGGCTTTACATGAAATAATTTTTCCCCATACTTTTTGTAGGGTCCATTTATATATTTATATATATAACTTGTCTGAATGCTGATGTGTGTTTTACATTGCAAGCAGTGTAAAAGCACACTGCTCATTGTTAGATGCATGTTTGGGTCAGTCTAGACGTATGTTCCCACAGACCCGACAAGCCGTGTGAACGTACCCTAAAAAGAAATATTAGCGAGCTGTATATGTTTATAAATAGATAAAGAGTTTCACCTTTCCTACAAAATTGACTGCTTTTCCTTAGGATAGGCTATCAATATCATATAAGAGGGAGTATGAATTTATGTAATAAAATTAGGCCCTGGTGCACCCAAGAGGACGGGGACTATGAGACTATCTATATATTTTATATAGCATATAACCTGTAGCAAATATGGGTATGATCAGGACACAGGGTCGGGCTGGGCCCCAGGGGGGGCCCGGGGAAACCCCCCGGGGGGCCCCCCCCAGCCCCCCCCCGGGGGGCCCCCCCCGGCAGTGCCGGGGCCCCTCCCCGGGGCCCTTTTCCCCGCATCCCTCCTGAGCACCCGGGCGCGCCCGAGGCCCCAGAGAACCGTCCCGGGAGTTGGGGATGATGTCCCCGACTCCCGGGGCTGCGCGGTTTCAGCGGAGACAAACCCAAAAGCGCTGCGCTCCCCTACTCCCCGGGAGGCTGAAACGCCAGGCGCCGGCCCCTACTGCTGACGTAGGGCGGCGGGTGACGTCACTTCACCGCGCCGCTTGCAGGGGGGGCAGTAGGGGGGCCGGGGGAGTCGGGGCGGCTTGGGAAAATGCCGGAGCGGGAGCCGGGGCCAGGTAAGTGGTGGTTGTTGTTTTTTTTTTTGTTTTTTTTTAAAACAGGGGGGGGGTCCCTGGTACAAGGGGGGGTCTGACTACGGGGGTCCCTTTGGGTCCAAGGGGGGGCCCTGACTACAGGGGGCCCTGGGTACAAGGGGGGGGCTGACTACAGGGGGGCCCCGGTACAAGGGGGGGGGCTCGACTAAGGGGGGCCCGGCACAAGGGGGGGCTCTGACACAGGGGGTCCCCGGGGTCCCAAGGGGGCCCTGT
>JAODAL010007724.1:0-122978 GCA_025379985.1 Phyllomedusa bahiana | reverse complement strand
TTAAAAGGGGGTTTTGTTTTTAAAAGGAGTTGTCCCCCAAAAGGGGTTTCAAAAATGCATGAAAAAAATTTCCCTCTGTCCCCTTCCGGGTTCAGACAAATTTTTTGCATAAGCTCCTGCTTTTTCAGCCCCTTTGTGCTTTCAAAATGTAATTAAAATTAGATTAGCTTCTCAAATACGGGCAGGACTTTTTTTGGGACCCCCCCAAAAACAAAACCCCTAATTACAGAGCTTTTTTTATTGAGAAAAATTAAAGTTTTTTTTAACTGCCCCGGGGCGGCACGGGGAAGGGACTGAAAATTTTGGCCCTGTGGGGATGACCCCTTCTTGTTATCTCATTAAAACAAACGGGCCCGGGGAGATTTTTTTTACGGTTTTTTAAACTGGAGGGAACTGAAATAGCCAAAAGGGGGTTTAAAAAATTTTCACTTGTATCTCTTTGGGGAAAACGGGGGGGAAAACAATCCCAATATTTTTTGGAAAAAATTTTCTTTATTTGTGTTCCCTAAAATTTTGGGAAAAGCTTTTTCTTTGTAGCGAGAAAACCCCCTTTTAAACCCCTTCCCCCCGACTTTTGGGTCGTACTCTTCCCGGGCAAATGCGGGGGTGGGGTTCCCGAAAAAGGGCCGTTGAGAACGTAAAAGGCGATCTTGCGCGCTCAAAAAGCGGAGCGCGCAAGATGGGCGGCAGGGGAACCCGGGGTTTTATTTCCCGCTGGCTTTCATGCCGCCCCCCCCAAGGCCGGAGTGCGTTTGGGGCCGGGGGGGTTTTAACCCCCCCCCAAAGGGTCGGGACACTTTTTGGCGCAAACACCCGGGGGGCTGGGGGCCCGGCAGGAGTGAGTTTCCTGCTCCCCCAGATTGGGCGAAGTAACGGCGCTGGGCGCCGTTCCCCCGGTTCCTCCCGCCCACCCCGGGACGCTGAATGACACCCTCCGGGTTGTTTTTGACGTCAAAAGCCCAAAGCATTGTTGGCAGCGTGACAGACAGTTGCCATGGAGACCAGGATACAGTTATAAATGTTTTGCTGATCCCTTTTTCATAAGGGAATCTTCGATCCTTCCCCTGAAAATTCCCCCCTGGGGGAAAGTTTTTAAAAAGTATGAAAAAAAAAAAAAAAAAGTGAAAAAAAGGTAAAAAACACAAAAAATAAAAAAAAAACACGTAATCCCCCTTTTTCCCCCTTTAAAAACCCCAATTTCGCCCTAAAAAAAAATCAAAAAAAAATAAAAGTCCCCAATTTTTGGGGGTATCCCCCCGCGTGCGTAGCGACCCCCCCTATAAACCCTTATTTTAAATTTAAACCCCGAAACGGGTAAAACGCCAAAAAAAAAAACCCCCCCAAAAAAAAGGGTCACAAAATACGATTTTTTTTTCATCCCGCCAGTACAAAAAAGGGAGTAAAAAGTAATCAAAAATTTCATTCAACATCAAAGTGATGCCAATTAAAACTTTCAGTTCATCCCGAAAAAAAAAAGGGCCCTTTAAACCTCTGTATACGGGAAAAAATTAAAAAGTTGGGGGCTTTTAAAGAGATAGCGAGAAAAAAAAATTTTGGGTTTTACAAAATAAAAACATTTTTTTTTTTTTTAAAAAAAAATTTGTATTTAAAATAAAAAACTACAAAAATTTGGGGTTTATCACTGTAATGGGTCTAACCTAAGAGTAAAACTAATTGTCACGGATACTCCCAAGGGGTAAAACCCCTTTTTAAAAAATAAAAAAAAAAAAAAATGCTAGGTTTTGCAGTATTTTTTTTCACCCCCCCTTCCAAAAAACAGTTTTAAAAAAGCGATTTTAAAGGGTCTTCCCCCCCCCAAAAAAAATTACCAATAAAAAACGTAAAATCATCCCCCCAAAAAAAAAAAAGCCCCTATAAAGTTTTCCAAAAAACAGAAAAAAAAAAAAAAGTTTATGGCTCTAAAACCGCGATGATGAAAAAAACGGGGTTTTTTCCTTTTAAAATAAATGGTTTTTTAATTGTTTTTAAAAAAGCTTTTAAAACTTTAAAACCCAAATTCAAATGGTGGAAATCGTGTAATCGAATAAAACCTGCTGAGTAAAATTAGCAGGTCATTTATCCCGGGAACAGTAAACCCTGAAAAAAAAAATAAATAAAAAAAAATACCAGGATTGCTGTATTTTGTAAAAAAATCTTCCCCAAAAACCCTTTTAAAAAAAAATTGGATCAAAGCTATATAAACCCCCCCAAAAAGGTATCAATAAAAACAAAACTAATCCCCGAAAAAAACCAACCCACAAGGGGCTCCATATGCAAAAAATTAAGAAAGCTATGGCTGCCCGAAAACGACAATTAAAAAAGCAATTTTTTAAAAAACCTCGCTTCAAATTGTGAAAAATAATAAAACATAAAAAAAAAATTTTATAAAATTTATATTTATTGTAAATTGGGAACCGGGCCCCCCTTTGTAAAGTTATCCCGTCTTTTATCCCGGGATGGGGAAGACTGTAAAAATGAACCCAAAAACAAGGCGGGGAAATGGGGTTTTCCCCCCCCCATTTCCCTGGCCCAAAGGGAAAAAAAAAATAAAGGGAAAAAACCTGTTTCGCCCCCAAAAAGCAAAAAAACAAACCCCTTTGGTGAGAAACCCCAGGGGCGTTTAATCCCAAAAAAAGGAGCAACTTCTGGAAAAATTTTTTAACCTGTTTAGTACCCTTTTGGGGGTTTTGGGGATGCGACATGGCCCACCAATACTGTGCGCCCAAAAACCAAATTTTGCCCCTCCCTCCCTTGTAACCCCCCGCCCCGGCCCCCCCAAAAGCAGTTTACATCCAATTTTAGGGTATTGCCCAAAATTGGAAAAAAATTGGGTAACACAAATTTTTGGGGGTTTTTTTTTCCCAAAATTTCCTTGTAAAAAAAATTTAAAAAATTTTTTTGCCCAAAAAATTTCAGATTATTTTGGGAAAAAAAAAAAAAATTTTTTTTATTTTCAGAGCCGGAAAAACTAAAAAAATTTTTGAAACCCCTGGGGGGTCAAATTTTCACTACCCCCTCGGATATATTCTGTAAGGGGTGTTTTTTCCCTTTGGGGTCTTTTTAGGGGTATTTTTTTACGTTTGGAACCCTTAAAGGGGGTCCGCAAACCTAAATGGCCCCCAAATAAAATTGTAATTAAAAAGTTGGGCCCCAGGAAACCCAATAGGTGTTTTCCCCCTATTCTGGGGTTGTGGGTTTTAGCCCCAAAAAATGCACTAGGGGGGCCCCCATTTGGGATTCTCTGAAAAACGGCAGAATCTGGGGAATCAATTTTTAATTTTTTCAATTTTTTTCCCCGATCACATTTTAAACCGAAATTTTTTCAATAAATTTCATAAAAAATTTAAAAAAACTGCAAAAAAAAAATTTAAATTTTTTTTAAATTTCCCCCCTTCCCCTTTTTGCTTTAAATTTTTGTTTAAAAACCCAATGGGTTAATAAAAATTTCCTAAATTCGGGTTTTTTAATACTTTTTTAAAGGGGGGGAATTTTTTTTGATGAGGGCAATTTTTGGGGGTTTTTAACCCTAAGGTTTAATTCAAAGTCACGGTTTTGAAATGGACCCGGGGGCCCCCAAAAAAAAATGTATAAATTTCAAAATTTTTCCCTTTTAAAATTTAAAATTACTACTAAATTTTTTAAACCCCCTAATGTGTAAAAAAAAAAAAGGGCATTTTAAAAAAAAAAGATGCCAAACCAAACAGACATATGGTAGGTGCTAGTTATAAACTTTTTTGAGTGGGGGAAAAAAATTTCTGTCCTTTCATTCAGAAATTTTTGAAGTTTTTAAATTGGGGGAAAATTTTTCCCCTTTTTTCCCCGTTTAAATTTTTTTATTTTTCACAAATAAAAAAAACATTTTTTTTTGGGCCCAAAAATTTTTTTACTATCTTATAGGGCCCAAGGGGTCACGAGGGAAAAAAATCTTGGAAACAATGGAAAGGTTAAAGTGTTTTTAAAAAATTATTTACATAAAGTGACCATGGACAGATTTTCAAAAAATTTGGGGTCTGTCCCGAGAGGCCAAATGGGTCCGGGGGTAAGGGGTTTAAGTAAAATTGCGTGGGAATTTTTAAAATTAAATAATTTAAAAATTTTCCCAACCCTTCACATTAATTTAAAAATTTTTTGGGGCCGTTTTGTTTTTTAAACTGCCCCTTTAGTTATCCCTTTTTTTTAAGTCATTCCCCGGGATACGACCGGGGCCCGGAAACCCTATTCCTGGGTTTCACCCTGTCAGAACCCTCACGTCTTTTCAAGGCAGCTACTGGGTTTTCAAACCCCCGTGCTGGGCATTCTACTCCTGTCCTTTTGGGCAGTTTAGAATAAATCAAACAGTGCAAATAAAAAAAAAAAAAACCCCCCCAATGAGTTTTGTGCATTGATAAAGAAGGGAAAAAAAAACCCAAAAGGGTTTTAAATTCCTTTGAACCAAGGGCCTTTGTGCTGTTTAAAACAAAAAAAGGGTTCCTCTAAGTCTTTTAGCTATTACAATTTGTACCTAAATAGACCTTTTTTTTGACAAGAGAGGAAAGGCCTGGTGATGTCATCCCCGCTGGGTCACATGATATGTAATTCAAACCCAAAACACACAAAAGCCCCCCCTTTTTTAAGCACAAAAGAGCTGAAGAATGGATGCAGGAGGTAAAAGAAAATTTAAAATTTTTGGAAAAACCCCTTTAAAAAAACCCCTTGTTTCCCCCCCTCACTAAACCGAAAAACCAAAAATAAGGGAAAACCCAAAAATAAATAAACTAAAAACCCTTTAAACAAAAATTTAAAAAGGAAAAAAATAGTGAGTAACAGATACCCCCTTTTTCCCTTTAAAATAAACATAGAAAAATATACAAAAACCACATGACATAAAGCAAATATATTGATAAAAGAACGAGTGAAGAGAGCAACACACAAAAGGCAAAATACTGAGGGGGGTAAACCCCAAGTTCTGAAACCTTGATAAGCTTGAATATGGCGACACGTGTCTGGTAACTTGGTTCATCACTGTACTATTTTGCCTTTTGTGTATGTATACAGCTCTGGAAAAAATTAAGAGACCACTGCACAGTTATCTAAAAATCAGCATCTCTACATGTCTGACAGCCATTCCATTCCATGTTAACTAATTCCCAAACAAAATCCCCTCCCTTTTTTCTTCTGATTAAAGGGGATCACCTAACCAATTTTGCAGTGGTCTCTTAATTTTTTCCCAAAATGTATAACTTTATAAATTTATAAATAATATATATAAAAATTAAAATTTATATATATATATGACGTCTCCCCTTCTTTCGACACCATTTTGGGCCGTTTGGGGGTTTTACTCTCGGATTGCCCCCTTTTGGGAAACAGAAATGGCACTCCAAAAAAGGGTTCATTTTAATTGGCCTCAGCCAGTTTTTTTTTAGGACAGTAGACATATAAGAAAAAAAAAATAAAAATCCTCGGGTCTGGCCAAAATAACACCAATGGTAGAGACCCCCCCCTATCATGGCCTGGCCATATGGGCACCCAAAACTTTACCCACGGGGGCAGGCTTCTTCCCGCCCGGGGGACCCGAGCCCTCTCCAACTCCGCCACTGTCCACTCTCAGGCAACAACCACCCCCCCGATCACCTTTAGGAGGCCCTTTTTTAGCCCTGCAGGTACTGGCCCCAAAAATGGCCTGGAACATGGGACGGCCCCCCACCCAAAACCTATGACCGCCCCGGGGAAAGGCAACCCCTCACTGCCCCCATATAACCATAAAAAACTACCGTGTCATAACCTAAATGGTTTTCCTTCCCCCCCCAAGCCAGGACTTGGTGGCCGTCTGCAGCAGGTCTCCTGATTTCCAATATGGGAGAACCTGCAACTGCACACAGTCACTCTGCTCTTTTATATATTATATATATATATATATATATATATTTATATAAAATAGAAAAAAATCCACGGCACTCCAAACAGAAATCAAGTAAATGATAGGTTCATTCCTCCATGCTCATTGCTCCCTCCTGGAGCCTTTGTCAAGCAAAGTGTGAACAGTAATACAGGGTATATATAGCACAATCATTCAAGACCAATTAGTGCTTAATTAAGAGACATGTAGATCCAAATACAGTGTACAATAATAAGACAGATCATGCTACAAGTAATACAAAGTGCATACAATCAATTACAAACTTGTAACATAAAACATATATTTAACAAGGAGGCAAGGAACATAATGGAACTCACATAGCAAGGATTGCACGAACCACGAGCGAATGGCGTCTCTCTATATATATCATACATTACTTTTGAAAGTAAGAAAGCAGGAGATTTTAAGGGGCGGCATGCATAGCCAAAAATTTGCATGTCCACGCCCATGTTTCATGTGAGCCATGCCCCCTTCAAAAAGCCACACTAACTGTGTAATGGCTCTGGAAGAAAGCTAAATTAGGGTTTTGGCATCACCCAGCTTCCCTGGACTGTTGGATGGTCTATTCATCATCCAGGAGAGCTGGGAAATAGTGCCAAACTGTGCCCCAATAGGTAGGTATCTCGGTAACCCCCTGCAGCCAGGTAGTAGCCTCCTGTAGCCAGGTTAATGCCCCATTCTATCCAGGTTGCTGCCCTCTTCTAGCCAGGTAGCTGTCCCCAATAGCCAGATAGTGCCCCTTACAGCCAGGCATTGCCCCAATAGCCACGTAGTGCCCCTTACAGCCAGGTAGACCCCCCAATATCCATATAGTGCCTCCATTAGCCAGGTAATGCTCCCAATAGCCAGATAGTGCCCCCAATAGCCAGGTAGTGCCTCCATTAGCCAGGTAGTGCTCCCAGTAGCCAGGTAGTGTCCCCAATAGCAAGGTAGTGTCCCTAATAGCCAGGTAGATGCTTATTACAGCCAAGTAGTCCCCCAATAGCCAGGAAGTGCCCCCAATAGCCAGGCAGATGCCCCCTTTATCCAGGTAGATGTCCCCATTAGCCAGGTAGATGCCCCCTTTAGCCAGGTAGATTCCCCCATTAGCCAGGTAGATGCTCCCAATAGCCAGGTAGATTTCCCCATTAGCCAGGTAGATGTCCCCATTAGCCAGGTATATGCCCTCATTAGCCAGGTAGATGTCCCTTTTAACCAGGTAGATGCCCCCAATAGCCAGGTAGATGCCCCCATTAGCCACGTAGATGCCCCCATTAGCCAGGAAGATGCCCCCATTAGCCAGGTAGATGCCCCCATTAGCCAGGTAGATGCCCCCTTTATCCAGGTAGTTGTCCCCTTTATCCAGGTAGATGCACCCATTAGACAGGTAGATGCCCCCATTAGCCAGGTAGATGCCCCATTAGCCAGGTAGATGCCCCCATTAGCCAGGCAGATGCCCCCTTTATCCAGGTCGATGCCCCCATTAGCCAGGCAGTGCCCTCATGAGCCAGGTAGATGCCTCCATTAGCCAGGTAGATGCCCCCTTTATCCAGGTAGATGCCCCCTTTAGCCAGGTAGATGCCCCCTTTAGCCAGGTAGATGCTCCCATTAGCCAGGCAGTGCCCCTATAGCTAAAAACAATAAAATAATAAAATCTACTTCACACCCCTCCCCTCACAAGCACTCAGTCACTGCACACACTCCTCCCCTCACAAGCACTCAGTCACTGCACACACACCCCTCCCCTCACATGCACTCAGTCACTGCACACACTCCTCCCCACACACACAGCCATCCCTGCACTCACTGTCCTGCTGGCATCCTAGTTTTTCACACGCTGCTCGGGGAAAGGGGGCGGAGCTTCGCGGCTCCCGCTAAGCCCCACCCCCTTCCCCGCAGTGCTCTCGCAGCTTCCTCTGAAGTTAGGAGAGCATTGCCGGACAGCGGCACAGGACAGAGGCTTTAGGGCAGCTGCCTGATGCCTCTTTACACAGATAACCTCCGGCATCTCTTCAGATGGGGGAGGTTAAGCCACCCAAGCGGGGGAGGGGTGGTGGGGGGTGGCGGCACACAGCCCCCATTAGTGGGAGTGTCCCGCCAAAAACAGGGAGGTTGGCAAGTATGCCTTTACTGTGTAATATCACTAATCCTAATGTTCCCATACATGTTACATGAAGGTTGTGTGATATTGCCAATTTTGGTGGGACTGGACAACTATCTAATGTGTATGGCTGGAACCAAATTTACCTCCACGCTCATCTGGTTGGAGGGTAAAGTGCCGCCATTATTTACCAGGTACAGCTCTGTATTATTGGTAGCAGCAGTGTCTGGTATTACCGATCACTACAGCCCCTTCTGTACATGAGGCTGGTGATTACTGGTCTGGTAGATTAGGGCTTGTTCACACGGCGCTTTTGGATCAGATTTTGGATCCGTGTTGGATCCGAAAATCGCGTCCAAAAAACGCATTGGCAATTGGATCCAAACGGATCCAACACGTATCCAACATGCAGCTGCATATTTGGATGCGTGTTGGATGCAGCAGGGTCGCACCCTATAGATTATAATAGGGCGCGTGCTGCGTCTTTCGGACCAAGAATTGACATATCAGTTCTTGGAACGGATCTGAAAGACGCAGTGAGACACACATCAGTGATCACTCGACTGAAAGCCGATGTGTGTTTTCTACTAAAAGCAATGTAAATCACATTGCTATTTGTTACATGCGTGTTTGGGTCAGTTTGGTGTCCGACAGACAGATCCAAACACGCATCTAAAAGCGGACCCAACACGCCATGTGAACATACCCTTATACCGCAAGCAATCTGTAGTACTTGGGTAAATTACGGCGTCTCAGGACACATGTGATATGACATGACCCCCTTTAAAATGATTGGGCAATGATTAATTACCTGCCACGTACTTGTCCTGAAAACTTAACATCACTAGAGTCTTATATGTTGTGTTCTGGTGGGTGCAGCGCCCCCTTTGTTATTTATCAGGTCAGGGCCATCTTTTCCATTGGGCACACTAGGCAGTTGCCTGGGGCCCCCAAGTATGGGGGCCTCAGGTGAGAAATGTTTGTCCCAGGAATGCAAAAAATATACCCTGGATCTCTTGGTTGGCTTTGCTTATTTAACTGTTTTTAGGATGTGCAATCAGTTAAAAACCATGGTGAAGAAGGGAGTCAAAGGGTTTCCCTGCCTCCCCCAATTTATTCTTAGGCTGAAGGCTGCCAGTGCCCCAACATCATGTTAAGTGTGCTGGGGGGGGGGAGCAAAGGGCAGGGCCCAATGTGATGTCTTTAAATTTGGGGGGGGCCCCCTTGCGGTTTATGCCCGGGTGCCCAAAAGGCGTTAAGAGGGTTTCGTATAAGGTACAGCCTTCCTTGTAGAAAGTGGCAATGAAATTTTAATTGTAATGAACTGTAAAAACCAGGCACCACTACTGAACCGTACTTTTTAAAGGGACATCAGGGAAAACACATGCCCGAAAATCAAACAGGGAAAGAAACGGGGGAAACAGGGAAATCAAAAGGGCACTTGGAAATCGAAATGCACAGGACATCACAAAAACACCTCGTAAATGTCACAATCTCTATAAAATTTAAAAATATCGAACCCGAAAAATTTTGAAATCATTTTCAGCTTAAAATAGGAAAAAGTACTTGCTAAACCGGGAAACCCCACACCCATAAAGGGCCTAGAGGGATAAACCAGAGCCGCCTCCCCTCATTTACCCCAAATTTTGATCAGGGAAGAATAGAAATCAGAAGAAAAGGCCTCGCCCCCTTTCCACACAGGAAGGATAAGGTCAAACTACCCCTCTGTGTCCCGGGTGTTTCCCGCCCCATCACTTTTTGGGAAATTCGGGGATCGGTAAAGAAACTTGCCCAATTGGGATGGGGGTGCAGAGGGGAGGGTTTTCTGTTGTTAGGCCCCATTACATCATGGGTTTTTTGGCCTTTGTCGTGGTCTAAATAGCTTTTGTGTTTATAACATGAAAACATATACATATTTACCTAAAAAAACCCAAAAGGGTTCCCATTCCCGCCTGCCAAAATATAGGTTTCAATTTTTTTTTCCAAAGGTCCTTTCCCCAAAGTATACGCCAAAAAAAGGTAAAAATGTTTATGTGACTATGGCCTTTGAAACCGGTTTTGAGCGTGTGATTGTGGGGGTCCCGAATGGGGGCTCTGAGGAGCGCAGAAAAAAGCTGTAAAAGTGTCGAATCCAAGAGCCCTGAATGGGGCTGGGATAAATGTGGCTCTCAGGGCCCCTTCCCCGCTTTTTTGAATGGGGGGCTATCCGGGGGGGAAGGCCCCTACCCTCCATCCGCTGTAGGGAATTTTCGATCCGCCGGAACGCATCTTCGCTCGTTAGAATGTGGGGCTTTTCAGGGGCGCTGCGTCTGCTTTTGAGAAGGGCAGCCTCTCGGAGCGCTGCTTTTTGCTGTAAGAATAACGGGTCACAGGAGCGCTGTGTCCCGGGTGTGAAAATGGGTGGCCTCAGGAGCGCTTGCGTTTTCTGTAAGAATGAAGCTCTCAGGAGCGCTGCGTCCCGCTGTAAGAATGAAAACCCCTTTAGGGGCACTTTTCGTCTGCTGTAAAATGACGGCTCCCCAGGACGCTGCGTCTGCCCTTTAGAAAGTAGATTTTTCTGGGGCAAAAAAACCTGCTGAAAGAAAAGTTGACTCTCAGGAGCGCACCGGGGCCCGCCTAAAGTAACAATGTGAGTTTTTCAGGAGCATTGAGCGCCCAAAACTGCAGGGGCGCACCGGTCTCGTTAGTTACAATGTGAAACTCTCAGGAGCCCGAGCGCTTTAAATTTTGGCCGGAAAAAATGCCTGGCCTCAGGGCGTGCGTCTGCTGTAAGAATGACAGCTCCAGGAGCGCTGCGGCTGCTGTAAAATGACGGCTCTCAGGAGCACTTGGGGCCCGCTGTAAGAAAGGGAAGGCTTTTCAGGAGCGTGGGGTTTTGCTGGAGAATGTAGATTTTTCTGGCAATTTAAAACCCCTGAAAGAATTTCGACTCTCAGGAGCGCACCGTGTCCCGCGCTAAAAGAAAAAATGTGAGTTCCCAGGAGCATTGACGCTAAATCTGGCAGGAGCGCACCGTGTCTGGTTACGTTACAATGTGAGCCTCAGGAGATTGAGCCCCCTTTAAATTTTGCCAAAAGAATGCCTGGGGTCTCAGGAGCGCTGTGTCTGCTGCGAGAATGGGAAATTGTTCTCAGTGGGCCCGGGCCTGTGTCTGCTGTAGAATTTTGGGCTCTCGGAGCGCTGTTTTGCTGAGAAATGTTGGCCCGGGGACGCGGGTTCTGCTAGAAAATGTTGGCTCTCGGAACACGGAATCGAAGGTGCCCACCTCAGGAAGGGCCTGCCTGCGTAATTTAAATTTGACCCCAGTGTGGTTTGTTAGATTGTAATAGTTTGTATCTTTAATTAATTTAAAACCAATAACACAGGACAGTCGTGACCCAGGGGTACCCGATCGCCACCGGGGGGCGGAAGGAATTTTTTTCCCCCCAAAATGAAAAATTTCCCCGGGGGGTTCATCCCCTTTTCCTCGGATCTTTTTGGCCCGGTGGCCTTTTAAATTCGGGGACAGTGTGGACGGCCCGCTGGAGTGCAGGTTTTTTTGGTCTCCACCTGCCGGGCCAAAATGAGAGCACTGTGACACTGAAATTTAGAAAAACCCCGGGAATATTTATTCCCATGTTTTTTTTCCTTCCCAATTTAAAAAAAAGAGAAAAAAAATCAATAAAAAAAGAGAAATAAAAAAATTTATTGTGGCTGTTTTTTTTTTTTTGTTTTGATTTCTTTTCCTTGGTTACCCCCCATGATAAAGGGGTGATCCCTGCCGCTAAATTGCCCCGGGCTAAGCTAAGACTTGGTTTCTTACATCACATGTGTTAAAATGTGGGGGTTACATCCAGGTTTTAAATGGGGGGTTCCCCACACATTGTGTCGTTATTTGGGGGGGTTACATCACAGGTGTTTATAGGGGGGAATTTCCCATCACATTGGGTTTAAAAAGGGGGGAAGTTACATCACAGGGGGTTATAGGGGGGAAGTTTTTTCCCAGGTGTTATAGGGGGAGTTACATCCAAGGTTTTTATAGGGGGGAAAGGGGTTACATCATAGGTTTTTTATAGGGGGAGGTTACATACATTTTTTTATATGAGGGAAGTTACATCCCGGGTTTTAGTTACATAAGGGGGAACATTATGATCAGCTTTTTTCACCGTTTTTTCGGGCGTATAAGGGCGCCCCCCCTTTCCGGGTTTCGCGTGGGACCACCCCCCCAAATGTGTTAAGGCGCTTGGGCGAAAGCTACCCCAAAATTTCCAAAATGCGCCAAACATAAAGGGGGCCCGTGCGGGTGACGTTCGGGGCGGGACGCACCACATTGGGAAACCCCGACACATGAAAAATTCCGGGGTCGGAAAAGTGAGGCGCATTTAAAGCTCCGACAGGAAAGACCAATTTCCCAAGGGTGGTTTTCCCCTGCCGGGGGCGTCGAAGTTTCCCCCCGCATGAAGAGCGAAATTTTCGTGGGGCCGCCATACATCAGACCGGGGAAAAGCAGGGAAAATCGACACGCCAATTTTTATACAGGCCCCCCCATATTTTTTAAAAGGAGGGTTGGAAACATCTATTTGTATTTATGGGGGATTTTAAAATCATAGGTGCAGAGGCAAATAAAAAAGGGGGTTTTGTGCCCTAAAAACTCGGTCATTCCGGGGGGCCCGCCCAAGAAGGGGGACATTTGGGCCCCTACAATTCCCTTTTGGTGCCCCCCTGCTAGCTTTTTAGGCTGCCCCCCGTTTATACTATTAGGCTCCCCCCCTTTGCAAATTTTTATTACCCTTCCCCCCTTATACTATTAGGCTCCCCCTTTGCTATGCTTTTAAGGCTTCCCTCCTATTTATTAGGCGGGCCCCCCTGCAAATGCAAAAAGGGGCCTCCCACCCTGGTAAAAGCTATTATTTTTTTGCCCCCCCAGCTATGCTATTAGGTTTCCTCCCCTGCTATACAAATTGGGGCTCCCCCCTTTCTATACAAATTGGGCTCCCCCCCTGCTATAAAATTAGGCTGCCCCCCTGCAAAACAAATTGGGTTCCCCCTTGTTTAAAACTTTTAAGGTTTCCCCCCCTGCTATACTATTGGGCCTGCCCCCCCTATACAAATTATACTGCCCTTTTTGCAATCCCAAATTAGGCTCCCCCCCGCAATCCCTATTGGGCTCCCCCCCCTGCTATGCTTTAGGTTTCCCCCCCTGCTATACTATTGGGCCCTGCCCCCTTGCTATACTATAAGGCGGGCCCTCCTGCTATAACGGTTGGGCTGCCCCCCTGCTAAAACTTTTTGGGCTCCCCCTTGCTATGCTATTAGGCTGCCCCCCTGCTATGCTTTTAGGCTGCCCCCCTGCTATGCTATTAGGCTTCCCCCCTGCTATATAATTAGGCTGCCCCCTTTTTTATACTTTTTGGGCTGCCTCCGCAAACCCGAAAAGCTGCCCCCTTTGCTAAAACTATTAGGCTCCCCCTTGCTATGCTTTTGGGCCGTCCCCTGCAATGCTTTTTAGGCTCCCCCCCAAACTATACTTTTAAGGCCCCCCCCTGCTATACTATTCGGCTGCCCCTTTGTTTATGTTTATTGGGTTTCCCCCCTTGCTATGTTTTTAGGCCCCCCCCTTCTATCTATTAGGGGCTGCACTCTTGCTATGATAATTAGGCTTCCCCCTGCTATGCTATAAGGGCTGCCCCCCTTCCCTATGCTTTTAGCTACCCCCCCTGCTAAAAATTAGGCGGGCCCCCTTCCTAGGGCTATTGGGTTTGGGCCCCCTTTTGCTATACTTTTAAAGGCTGCCCCCCTGGCTATCTATTAGACGCCCCCCTGCTATACTTTTAAGGCTACCCCCCTTCTATCATAGGCTGCCCCCTGCTATACTTTTAAGGCTGACCATATTTGGCTTGCCCCCCTGCAAAGCTTTAGGGGGCCCTTTTGCTATGCTATTAGGCTCCCCCCCCTGCTATGCTTTTAGGCTGAAAACCCCTGCTTTTATCCCCCGGGGTTTTTAGGGGCAACCCCCCTGCTATGCTTTAGGTTTTCCCCCTTTCTATCTTTTTTTGGCCTCCCCTTCTATCATTGGGTTTGCCTCCCTGCTATCCCTATTATTTTTGCCCCCTGCTAAAACTATTAGGCTCCCCCCTATTTGGCTCCCCCCCTGCTAAGCTATTGGGCGGCCCCCGTTGCAAATGCTATTAGGCCCTCCCCCCCCTGCTAGGGCTGTTTGGGGCTGCTCCCCTGCAAAGGCTGTTTAGGCTATCCCCAAAGGGCTATACTAATAGGCTCCCCCCTTACTAGGCTATTATTTTGCCTCCCTGCATACAATTAGGCTCCCCCCCCGGCAAACAAATTGGGGCTGCCCCCCGCCTATACAAATAGGCTGCCCCCCTGAAAGCAATTAGGCTCCCCCCCGTTTATACATTGGCTCCCCCCCTATTTGGCTCCCCCCCTGCTTTTGCTATTAGGCGTGTCCTTTTGCAAATGCTTTTTAGGCTGCCCCCCTTGCTAAACAAATTGGCTCCCCCCCCTGCAATACTATTAGGCTCCCCCCCCTGCAGGGGCCTATTGGGCCCTGCCCCCTGCTATACAATTAGGCTCCCCCCTTTTTGGGCGCCCCCCTGCTTTTGCTATTAGGCGGTCCGTTGCTATGCTATTAGGCTGCCCCCCCTTCCCTATCCCTATTAGGCTCCCCCCTTGCAATACTATTAGGCGCCCCCCTGCAAATCTATTAGGCTCCCCTTTCTATACAATTAGGGCCCCCAAATTTGGCTGCCCCCCTGCTATCCTTTTAGCGGTCCTTTGCAATCTTTTTAGGCTCCCCCCCCTGCAAAGGCTTTGGGCTCCCCCAATCTATTTTTTTGGGCTCCCCCCCTAATTAGAGGCCCTCCCCCCCTGCTTTTTGGCTTTTAGGCCCCCCCTTGCAAAGTTTTAGGTTTGCCCCCCTTCTATGTTTTGGTATCGGCGGGCCTCATTTATCAAAACTATCTAAGTGTAAAACTGTGTTTGTTGCCCATAGCAACCAATCAGAGCGTAGCTTACATTTCTTTAAACATGTCTTTATTGAAGACTTGAGCAGTTGACAAATAATATACAGTAAGGAACACAATTCACCAATAGTGGCCCTTTTGAATCCTTTATATGAAGTCTCAGATCAAAACCCCCCTATAAAACCCCAAAATTTCGGACGGGATTTCGCAGGGTTTCCCGGGTTTATCGGCGCTTCCCCCCTTATATGGCAAAACCGAGGAATTCTCTGACTTGATACGTGGGTGGTGGCTAAATTTTGCAGCTAATAATGAGGGGCCCCTCGGGTACTCTCCCTCTATTGGGTTTTTCCCCCAAGTCAGTTCTCCGAGGTCGCATAATTACCCACACATCTTCCTATAGGCGTCGAAAGAAATGCTGAGTACAGAAAAGCAACGGAGGAGGTGAGGAAGGCGTATAAGAAATTTCTTACCCACCCCTCGGTGGATTTTAGGAGAGACTGGGAAAACGCTAAGACAGTATTTGATTTATGGCTGGGGCGCAGGTAGGAAGTCCAGCGCTCTTACATGAAATCCACACTGTTTCGCCAAGGGAACAAAGCTGGAAAGATCTTGTCCAGACTTCTTAGGGGCAGCTTTCATCCCTCTCACATTACTTCCCTTCGCACTTCAGCTGGACACACCACATCAGATCCTTACCAGATAAATGATACCCTCAGATCCTTTTATGAGGAACTCTACTCCTCTGACCCTGTCTCCGTACAAGGTGATTCAGACGAAGGCGCTAAATTTTTGTCCTCCACAGCTATCCCTAAATTATCTACAGATCACTTAGAATACCTCAACGCAGAAATCAGTACCCAAGATGTACAACTAGCTATTCGCCAACAGACCCTAGGTAAAGCCCCCGGCCCCGATGGGTTCTCCGGTGAGCTTTACAAAATTTTTATAGATCCCTTAACCCGTGTATTGACTGCTTAATATAATCAAATACTCATGGGCGACGATTTTCGACCGGAATAAAAAAATGCATTCATTAAAGTTATCCCTAAGAAGGGGAAGGATCCTCTCCTCCCATCCTCATATCACCCGATCTCTTTAATTGATACCGACCAAAAGATTCTCTCGAAAATCATGGCGGACAGGTTGGCCATATTGATGCCTTCCCTCATAGGTCCCTCTCAAAAGGGGTTCATTAAGGGAAGGGCGGCAGTGGGCAACTTGAGAATGGTTCTGGCGGTTTTGGAGGAGGCACGGGATACCTCTACTCCCACCAGACACCCAGTCATGATTGCGATCGATGCAGAAAAAGCATTTGACAATGTCCGGTGGGAGTGGTTGTGGTTGGTGCTTGACCGTATGGGATTGAAGGGTAATTTCAAGAACTTCCTTACCACAGTGTACCCCACTGCCCAGGTGCACACCCCGGGATTTCTGTCAAAAAGATTTACTCTACACAACGGGACTTGCCAGGGGTGCCCCCTATCTCCCCTCCTATTTGATATTGTATTAGAACCCTTGGCCCGATACCTGGAAGATTCGGATCTATTCACAGGGATCAAAGTAGGCCATAAACAGGCCAAATTGGCATTGTTCGCGGATGACCTGCTCCTCTTTCTATCAGACCCGCTCACACATATGCCTAAGATCTTCTCTTTTCTTGAGAACTTCGGCAGATACTCTGGCTATAGGATTAATACGTCCAAGAGCGAGTTGTTGGAAATTGGACCACCTCTCCTGAAAACCGACTGGCAGCAACTGGGGTTGGGAATTGTCCCTGTGACCTCCCACATCACCTATCTCAGGATTAAGATCGGCCGGACTCCTAACACACTTTACAATCTCAATTTCCCACCTTTGATCAAGAAAATAGCAGAGAATCTACGTAAATGGCATGGCCTCCCCCTCTTCTTGGCAGGCAGATATCACGCCATTAAAATGGTTTGTTTTCCCAAATTGTTGTACTCCCTCCAGACCCTCCCCCTATTGTTACGACACTCGGACATTAACATGCTTTATTCATCTTTCTCTCGCTTCATTTGGAAAGGGAGAAAGTCCCGTATAGCGCTGTGCAAACTGATGCTCCCGGTGGCAGAGGGTGGCTTAAATCTCCCAAATGTACGATTGTACAATCTAGCGTGCCTAACTAAGCATGTATTAGACTGGTCTGGGGGAACAAGCCGCTACTCTAACTACGACCTAGAACGGGGTTTGGTTTATCCGTGGGATCCCCTTGCACTCCTCCACACCAAGATCTCATGCATCCTCTCCCGGATCAAAAACTCGCTCCTCCTCAAAGACACTATTGTGTCCTGGAAGCACATTCGTAAATTGCTTCGGTTACCCTTTCAAATGTCTAAAAAGATGCCGCTATGGAACCTACCTGAATTCCCACAGGGACGGACAAACCCAATGTTTAAGTTGTGGAGAGAGAGGGGAATTGAGCATGCGGGTCACCTTATGCACATGGAAGAACAAAGATGGTTGACCCCATCTGAGATAAGGGAAAGGTATGGGCTCCCCCCTACTCGAGTGTTCCAGCACTACAAATACTCTCCTGCTGTAAAATCTAGGCTTTGCATTTATCTAAAATTGCGCCCAAACGGATTTGATTCCTGATGGAATGCCATGGTTCTTCTTTTTTTTTATTTTTTTTTTTTTTTTAAACCCCCCTTTCTCGCATATATAGTATCTTAAGGAGCTTGGGAATGGGAGGTTGGAGGTGAGAGAGGGGGGGGGGGGGGGGTGGGGGGGGGGGGGGGGGGGGGGGGGGGGGGGGGGGGGGGGGGGGGGGGGGTGGGGGGGGGGGGGGGGGGGGGGGGGGGGGGGGGGGGGGGGGGGGGGGGGGGGGGTTGGGGGGGGGGGGGGGGGGGGGGGGGGGGGGGGGGGGGGGGGGGGGGGGGGGGGGGGGGGGGGGTGGGGGGGGGGGGGGGGGGGGTGAGGCGGCGGTGGGTTGGGGGGGGGGGGGGGGGTGGGGGGGGGGGGGGGGGGGGGGGGGGGGGTGGGGGGGGGGTGGGGGTGGGGGGGGGGGGGACACCCTTCAAAAAATGGGAACGTGTGTTTGAGGACTCCGATTGCACCGGCTAAAATATCACTGGCCTTCACAAGTCCGCAATGCAGTGAAGTGATATCTTGGAGAGAACCACTTCAAAAATGTATCCATACGCGTATTACGGCTATCAATCTCCCTCCAGTCTCAAAAATACCCGAAACAGAGCCAGGTATGTCATTAAGTGCAACACCCCTTCTACTGACATGTGCATGGCGAAATAATGGAGTGCCCCCAAAACCAGTTCTATTGGGATCAGTTCATTCATTTGTGTAAGACGTTGGTTGGGGATACGCTGGCCACCGCAAGAGATGGTGGAAGCCCACGGCAGGGGAACGGGAATCTAAGTAGAACCCGGTTTTCACCAGAGCCCGCCGGCACAGTGGGATGGACTTGCTGCGGCGGAGAACTACCAGGTCGTTTCCACTGGCCGAGGACTTGGCTTGCGGGCTGGTTGCCAAGGATAGGGGTACAGTATCCGCCGAGGCTGAGCTAGTCGGGAACAGGGCAATAGGTCAGGACCGGCGGCAGTGGTTCGTGGTCAGGAAACAGGAGCGCGATGGTCTGGTACCAGGTTGAGGCGAAACAAAGGAACAAGACGCTTTCTCTAAAGGCTCAGGAGGACACTATTAAATCGATCGGGCAGCGGGTGCCGGAGAGGACGGAGCTCAATAATATATAGGGTCAGTGACCGGCAACCAGCCACATTACCGGCGCACTGGCCCTTTCAGAAGGAGAGGAGATGGCTGCGCGGCGCCTTAGGGAACGGTGGAGCGCGGCCGACGGCCGGAGAGCGCGTGGAGTCAGGAGCCGGGGACGGGTAAGTTATTATGCACGCGGGGCCGAGGCGCCCACGGACCGGGGCACGGCACCCGTGCCGCACTCGCACGCGGCACACGAGATGGGCCGGGGAGCGGAGCGCGGCCGCAGCCCGGGGGAACGGTCTGTGGCGCTGCTAGTTACAGTACCCTCCCCCTTAGGCCTCCCCTCTTCCAGCCGAGAGAACCTCAGAACTAGGTTGACGGTCCAGAATGTTGTTCCTCCGGCTCCCATGACTTTCCGTCGGGCCGATACCCCTTCCACTCGCATATGAGAAAGTATTCGCTTCCCCCTGGACACCTCATATCCAAGATCTCTTTCACGCGGAATAAATTAGTAGCATCCGCCACGGGGAAGGAGGAGCAGCCTTACGAGAAAAACGGTTAAGGACCAGGGGTTTGAGATGTGACACATGAAAAGAGTTCGGGTATGCGCAGGGGAGGGCGGGAGCAGGAGTTTATAAGGCCACCGGGTTTAGACGGTTGAGCACCTCAAGGGACCTAACAGTAGCGGGGATGGACCCAATTTTATAGCTTGGGATCTTAAACCTGGACATATTTAGGCAGACAGCAAACTTTTATCGCAGGAGAAAAAATTGGAGGAGGCGAACTCCTTTCTTTTATCCGCTGGGCTTTCATGCGTGCCGATGCACGGAGCAAAGGACTGGCGGGGTCAGTGCCAAATAGTCTTCATGTCGACGTGACCAGGCTGCTATCTGCAGCAGGATTCGGAACTGAGTGGGCAGTGTGGTGGAGGGCGGGGATGGCGGCCGTACTTAATATAGAATGGGGAGGCCCCGCTTGACTCGGAATCTAGGGAATGTAGGTAAAATTTGCCCATGGGAGTAGATCCAGCCCAGTCATTCTGACGCAGCCGAGACAGTGGCGCAAGTAGGTCCCCAGGACCTGGTTACCTTTTACTTGGCTTAGTCTGGGGGGATGATAGGCCGAGGAAAAATCGAGCTTAACCTGAAGCCGGAAACCGAGGGCCGCCAGAATTTGGAGACAAACTGGACTCCGCGGTCTGAGACAATCTGCAGAGATCTGTGTAGGCGAAAGATGTGGTGAAAAAATGGTTAGGCCAGGCGCTTGGGGCGAGGGCAGACCCGTCAGTGGGACAAAGTGAGCCATCTTAGAAAAACGAATCAGTAACTTAACCAGATCACGGTGTTACCAGGAGGATGGGGGAAGATCGGCTTATAAAATTCCATCGCCACAGCGACCAGGGGCTAGTAGGGATGGGCAGGGGAAGCAGGAGCTCGACTGGCATGTGACGAGGTGTTTTTGTCTTACGGGCACATGTGGTAAGACACTCACAAAATTCTTTAACATACCTTAGCAAGGTCCGGCCACCAGTAGATAATCCTTGAGATAAGGAGATGGGTTATACGGGTCGCCGGGGTGTCCAGCCACCAATGAGCAGTGCCCCACTTCAGGATCTGTCTGCGGGATTTGCGGGGCCCACGTATGTCTTCCCAGCGGGACATGCGGAGGTCAACAGAGGCTGAGAGGCCAAGACGCTCCGGATGGTATTATGTGCTCGGGGGATGTTTTCTCTCGTCCAAATCAGATGCGCGTGACAACGCATCCGCCTTCAATTCTTCTCCGCCGGACGGAAGTGGATTGGAAATCAAATCGGAGAAAAAGAGGGACCATCTAGCTTGGCGTGGATTGAGTCGCTGGGCCGTCTGGAGGGTCACTGGAAAGGTGTTGTGGTCAGAGTGACTAATGAACTGGGATGACGAGCACCCACCAGTAGATAACGGCATTCCTTCAGGGCTTAGATTGATGGCTAAAATCCCGGTCTGCGATAGTAAAATTTCCTTTCCGCAATGAGAAAGTTTTGGAAAGAAGGCAGGTGACCGTTCTCCCGGTTGGCACCTTATTGCGTGAGGAAACCGCACGCCCCGACCGACGAGGGTCCTCTTCAAGTGCAAACGGATTAGTAGGGTCCGGCCGTGACTAGGCTAAGAAGCGGGAGGCAAAGGCTGCCTTCAAACTCTGAGAATGCTTCCTTCGGCCTCGGGTGGCCAGCTTCGCGGGTTGTTAGCGTTCTTTTCCTTGAGGCCACAAGGGGTGCACCGTGTGGAGTGTGTGGGATGAATTTGCGGTAATAATTACAGAATCCAAGGAAGCATTGTATAGCCCCTCGAGACCAACAGGCGAGGGCATTGCAGGAGGCAGACAGCTTAGCTGGGTCCATCTGCACCCTTGGTCGAGATAATATACCCAAGAATGGCGGACTGGTCTGATGAAAGATCGCACTTTCCCAAATTGGCGTATAGGCGGTTGGCGCCCGGGGAGGCGCCTCAGAACCGGGGCATGTACAACAGTGGGTCTCAAGTCAGAAGAGTTATAACCAAGATGTCGGTCAGGTACACTACCGTACACGTATACATGGATCCTGAAAGATGTCGTTCACGAATTCCTGAGCGGCTGGGGCGATACAGAAGGCCGAATGGCGATGACAAGTTGAGTATTCGTTAGTGCCGTCCCTGGTGTGTTTAAAAGACGTCCTTCCACTCATCGCCTCCCGGATGCGGATGAGATTATAGGCTCCCTTAAGTCCAATTTGGGAGAAGATCTTCGCACCCGTAGGCGATCAATGAGCTCAGGAATCAATGGCAGAGGATACCGACTTCTTCACACGCGTGAATCTTATTAAGACCCGATAATACAATGCTGGGTCGCAGGGTACGTTCCGTTCGTTCCACGAGATGAATCCCGCCCTGCGGGGTGAGGTCGATTTTCTGTATGAACCCTTCTGGAGGTTTTCCCGGATTTATTCCGGACATAGCTTGAGTATCGGGAACGGACAAGGGATAGACTCAGCCCGGGGCGGGGACTGGTTACCTGGCAAGTAGATCGATCGGGCAGTCATAAGGTCGATGAGGAGGAAGGATCTCCGCTTCTTTTCTCCGAAAAAGACATCGGTGAACCCTGGTATTCCGGGGGTAGGCCGGCATTATTGTTCGCGGTGGGGCCGTGCAAGAGACGGTAAAACACCGGGCGACGGGTGCCACCATACAACGGCTCTGGCAGGGGGGCCCCAGCGAGGTGACTTCAACCAGCCGTTCCATCTAGCGTAGGGAGAGTGGGAGTCGCAAACGGAAGTCCGAGAAGAGCGCTGAAGAAGAGCGTGGCAGGACATAGTGGCGATCTTCCTCCTTATGCAGGACTCCCACGTGAAGAGACAGTGGCTTGGTGATTGCAACAGTATTGTGTGCTTAGGCAGTCGCCGCTGACCGAGGAGATGACAGGGTTTTTCACCGGACCACCGGATGACGGTACTGCGACCAAGGAGCGATGTAAGTTCCGGCCGCGCAGAGTCCTAAGAACAGGCGGAGGTCGGAATGTGAGACCAGCATCAGTCGCTCGGACTTGAAACAGGCGTGATCATGCGTCTGGAGAGGGAGGAATTTGCACCAGGGACGCCTCTCCCACGAACCCTAGGTGCTGGAATTTCCCGGACGTTTTGACTGTGGGGACAATTCCTCCGGATGAGTGCTCAGGACTGCCCAGTAGGGCACATGTTGCCAGACCGCGTTTGAGCCATTCTTGATCAGAGAGAGGTCCCTTGTCGACCTGCATGGGTCCTCAATAGGGAGTGGTGCGGGTTGCGTAGTTTGTCTCTGGAAACAAGGGAGCCAGGCGAGGCAGGTTACCGGCAATGTGGACGTGTGCTGCTTCCATCTCGTTCTTGCTGAGCTCCTCTCGCTCTCGTGAAAGCAACACGTCAATGCGGGTAGCCAACTGAATTAACCCGTCTAGAGCGAGGGGAAAATAACGGGGGGGGGGGGGATATGTTTTTCTCTTGCGGCCAAGTCATTCCTTAATCCTACTCGAGAGGACCTCCTTTTAAAGGTAAGGCAACAAGGCAGCTCGTTTACAGGATAAACTCTGCGGCTAGTGTGCGGAACTGACTTGCGTTAGTCTTCCCAATGACGACGTCTCCTGGCATGAGTGAGAAGGCACAAGTCTTCTCGGCGGTGGATGCACGGGCGGTTCATCAATAAACGCTGCGGAACTCTGGAGGAAGGACTGCAGATCCGTTGTCACAGGGTCATTCCGATCCCACAGATGTTGTGGGCCATGCTAAGTCCATTCCCGGAACAGCAGGCTAACACGAAAGCCACTTTAGAACGTCCGTAGGGAAATCTGGTCGCCATTAATTCAATGTGCATTGAGCACTGGGTGATGATAGCCTCGGCATGCTTGGACGTCCCCTTCAAAATTGGACGGTAGCGGTAACCCGAGTTGGGGCCACCGTTTAGCGGCCGGGGACGGCGGGAGGCGGTGTAGTCACTGATGGAGTCGGCTGCGTTTCGCCACAGGAGTTGCTTTCACATGACGGTTCAACTGGTCCCAACTGCAGTCGCCTGTTGCGGCATTTGACGGAATGTGGCGCGAACGGACTGCGGCAAGGGTCCGCATCACCAGGTCAGAGGCACCTTGGCGGGATCCTGGCGGAATCTTACTGTACACAGTGGTAGTGGATCCGCTGGGCCACAGCATGCGATGGGTGGAAGCCCACGCTCAGGGAAAACGGAATCTAAGTAGAACCCGGTTTTCACCAGAGGGCCCGCCGCCAAAAGGGGATGGATTGCTGCGGCGTGAGAATACCAGGTCGTTTCCAACTGGCTGGGACTTGCTTGCCGGTGGTAGCAAGGAAGCGTGGTTACAGAATCGCGAGGCTGAGGGTAGTCAGGGAAGGCAATAGGTCAGGACAGGCGGCAGAGGTATCTGGTCAGGAAACAGGAGCGGGAGACGGTCTGTTACACGGTAGAGGCAAAACAAGGAAACAAGGACGCTTTCTCTAAAGGTAAGGAGGCACTAAAGATCGGCAAGGGCTGCCGGGGGGACCAAATATAGGGTCAGTGACCGGCAACCAGCAATTACCTGCGCACTGGCCCTTAAGGAGTGAGGAATGGACTTGGCTGGCGGCAGCGCGCCTTAGGAACGGGAGCGCGCCCTGACGGCCGTGATGAGCGCGCTGGATTCAGGACGCGGGGTCGGGTAAGTTATTATGCACTGCGGGACGAGCGCGCGGCCCCGGACCGGGCCACGGATCGTGCCGCCACTCGCCCGCGGCACACGAGAGGGGAACGGTCTGCGGCGCCGCTCGTTACAATTTGTACAGAAACATTGGCAAATCAAACTAGATAAGAGCCATGACCTACTCATTTTCACACCACATGACCCCCGGAGGAGGAAGTCTATCATTTCTGGATTGACCTTACATTGTATTTCCATACATATAGCATTCTTGGTTGTCAAGGCGCTGCCTTTTATTATTCAGGCTAAAACCCCAGCTCCCTCCTTTGTCCTTGATAGGTGAGAAACCTGAAACAATACTGGTGGATGATCAGGTTGGAGGCCGGAGCGCCAGAAGGAAGCAAATGTACACAAAAATTCTTTAAAAACTGGAAACTCTCATTCTTTAGGCAATTCTCAAAAGTGAATATCCAGCTCAATGCATCTTTCCGCTTCACGGGGTGGTAAGCGAGGAGGGGGGGGTGGGGGGGGGGGGGGGGGGGGGGGGGGGGGGGGGGGGGGGGGTGGGTGTTTTTCCCCTGGGGGGGGAGGCTCTGTCGGGCTCCTTGGGTGCTCTACAAGTATAAATTACTGAACCTGTCAGACCTGTGTCTCATGTTTCTTGTTTCTGGATGGCTCTCCACCCCCTGCTCTCCGATCGCCTTCACTTCTACTCCCACCAGTAGCCGGCCTGAGGTGGGCCCTGGGCGCCCTTCTCCTGCTTCTACCCCGCTATTAGGTGTCGGATTGTCAGGAGACCCTTGGAGATAGACCAATGCAACTTTCACTTTAAATATAATATCGTTGATGCTGAGACCTCCCAGCTTTAGCTTTAGTTTTAGATTAAGTTCAGTTTTCTAATTCAATATTCATGTAGAACATTTTGCCACTTTGTTTTTGTGGATGTGTTTTGCCGCTGTTCATGATAATTATTATGTTATTCTCTTTCTCTTTTGTAATTCCCCACTGCACTAGCTTGGGGCCAATACCAAATTACTTAAACATATGTGGGATTTCATCTTATTTTTATTGATATGTGGAATGTATCTTTTATTTCATTGTTATATTGTGTCAAAAACTTCAATAAAATTTGTTTAAAAAAAAAAAAATGCACCAAGTTAAAACTACATTGTCCACAAACGGACTTTAACAAGATAAACAAAACATGTGTGGATGTTAACACAATAGTAACACAAGTAGAAAAAGGCAGCTTCACATCCTGCTGTAGAAAGATATGGCGTAGCAGGTCAATGTATAACATTAGGAGCACAGTAGCTGGAGGACAACCATGGGTCCCAGAGCAATTTCTTCTTGTTACATATAAACGGGGATTCAATCAGTCTCAGTTCACAAGCGCAATTAAAGTTAACTCTTCTAACTACTTCATCAAAAGAAGGAGCCTTGGGTTCCTTCAAATTAAATGCAATAGAAGTTCTAGCAGCTAAAATATGGAATAGGATTGTGCGGAGAAAGGAAGGGAAATCACTTAAACCGATGTCTAGGACCGCACAGTCAGGTGTTAATTGGAAGGAGATACCTGTAACATCTAAGATAAGAGAGGAGACTAAATGCCAGAATCTTTGGATAACTGGGCAACCCCACCAGACGTGTGCATAGTACCTTGCTGGCCGCAATTTCTCCAGCAAAGATCCGAAGATCCAGAGAACATTTTGGCTAATCGCGAAGGGGGAAGGTACCATCTCAAATGTATTTTAAACATGGTTTCTTTATGATTTACACACTTTGATAAGGAGGAAGAAAAAGATTGTGCTTTAATCCATTGGTCTCTAGAGACTTGGAAGTAAAGTTCTTTTTCCCATTTCAACATAGTATGAGCTTTTGCATCCCCATGTTTGGCTAATATACTCTGGAATATTAATGGGAGACCTTTTTCAAAACCCTTACATTTCTTTAAACCGCTCTGGCAAAATTAAAGCTGCACTCTGATTGGTTGCTAAGGCCTCTGATTGTTTGATATGGACTCGGATTGGTTGCTATGAGCTCGATTGGTTGCTATGAACTCTTGTTGCTATGAGCTCTGATTGGTCGCTATGGACTCTTGTTGCTATGAGCTCTGATTGGATGCTTTGGGCTCTGGTTGCTATGGGCTCTGATTGATTGCTATGGGCTCTGATTGGTTGCTATGGGTTTTGATTGGTGGCTATGGGTTCTGATTGGTTGCTATGGGCTCTGGTTATATGTGCTCTGATTTGTTGCTATGGGTTCTGATTGGTTGCTATGAGCTTTGGTTGCTGTGGGCTCTGATTGGTTGCTATGGGCTCTGCTTGATTGCTATGGGCTCAGATTGATTGCTTTGAGCTGTGATTGGTTGCTATGGGCTCTGATTGGTTGCTATAGGTTCTGATTGGTTGCTATGGGCTTTGGTTGCTGTGGGCTCTGATTGGTTGCAATGGGCTCTGTTTGCTATTGGCTCTGATTGGTTGCTTTGGGCTCTGATTGATTGCTATGGGCTCTGATTGATTGCTATTGGATCTGATTGATTGCTATGAGCTGTGACTGGTTGCTACAGGCTCTGGTTATATGTGCTCTGATTGGTTGCTATGGGCTCTGATTCGTTGCTTTTGGGTTCTGATGGTGGCTATGAGCTCTGATTGGTGGCTATGAGCTCTGATTGGTTGCTATGGGTTCTGGTTGCTGTGGGCTCTGATTGGTTGCTATGGTATCTTACTTCTAGACAGTTGTGATAAATCAGGCTCAATAAATATATAAGGACGCCATGCTGGTGACAGGTTCCCTTTAACCCCTTCACACCCTGCGCCATAAATTTACAAGGAAGCGATGTGAAGGGTGTCACTCGCTGAGCCCACTCAATACCCGGTAGCTGTTAGATGCGGCTGCCATGTTCCATAGAACACCTCTTACACCCTGCCGTAGGCAGGTGATGAAGGAGAAGCCTCCAGTACATGCCTCATTATATCACACGGCGTCTCGGATATGTTTTTGTAATACGTAAAACGTATTGCATTAAATATATCCAAAAACGCACCACAAAGTGTGCTAGATGTTTGGATGAGTTTTCTGTACTGCAAAAACGTATCACTATAGCTTCTATGGGCTTTTCAATGCGTTAAACTGATCAAGAAGTGCAATGTCAATTCTTTGAATGCATCCGTTTAGATTCTCCGCCAACCGTGATCCACGTGTTGGCGCCATTGAGGGGAAAGTTGCTGCCTGTCTGATGAGGAGAGATGGCCACTAAGTGTAAGTGCTCCTCCTGGAGACTGTAAAACGAAATTTTATGTGTATAGAAGTGAATGGGCTGACAGGTGCAATGGTGGAGAGTGGGGGAGGGGTATCAGTGTTCTCCATCTTCAGGCCATGTTCACATGGCTTAAAATGGGTCGTATTTCGGTCCGTAATTACGCGCCGAAGTGCGCAAATTACGGGCTTAGAACGGCTATGTCTTCAGTACTACAAGGATGGAAAGACTCACATCCGGTGTGGACTGTCCTTCATTATGGGGAAATGACTTCGGGGTATGTGGAGACACCCTTGTGATGGCGAGAAGCCTCTGAATCACTTCTATGTTCCTGGCAGAGAAGGGTTGTAATTTCTCTTAACAAAGTCCAATGGTTTGCCAAGAACGAGTGGTTTTTCTGGGACATTGCCTCTCTCATCAAGCAAGACACCTCACAATGAGAGGAAGAAGGCAATACAAGGGATTCAAGTACCTAAGGTGTAAAGCAGCTCCAGACATTTCTTGGTCAAATCTATATTGTCGCTCTTGGATTCCAGGTGCATCCACTCTCATGCACCCTTTTGTTTGAAGCAGTAAAGACTACCCTTCCACCTTGATGAAGATGCTTTGGAGTCCTTCCAGAAGCTGAAAACAACTATTGCCAGTGCCCCTGCACTAGGTATTCCGGATTACCAGAAGACTTTTAAGCTCTTTGTTTTCGGAAGGGAAAAGGACAAGCCCTGGAGTTTTAGCACAGGCCCCATGGAGCCGAAACAGACCCATTGGATACTACTCTGCAAGGCTGGCCCCCGGTGGCTCGGGGTGGGAACCTTCCTGTTTACGTGCTGTATTTGCAGCTCATGTGATGCTGGAAAAGACGCGGATATTGTGCTTGGACACTCTCTCATTTGTTGGCGCCTCATGACATCTCTCCCATTTTGAATCAGACCAGCCTAAGGACATGTCAGCAGCACGACTCTGAGACCCCCAATTGTTCTCTCCTCTTTACGGACAACATAACGCTCATGAGATGCAAACGTACTCAATCCAGCTACCCCCCTTCCACTCTCAGGAGAAGATAGTGGAATGGAGGAGGGGGGAGAGACAGAAGATGAGGATACTCACACTCATGACTGCTTTGAAGTGATGCAAATGGAGACATCCCATCTCCCGTCTGTCTCAGAAGAACCACTTGAAAATCCAGAGTATGTCATCTATGTGGATGGATCCAGATTTGCAGATGAACAAGGCCGTTATCACACAGGATATGCGGTTACAACGATGGATGCTGTATTGGAGGCAAAAAGTTTACCTTCACATAAGTCGGCACAAGAAGCAGAATTGGAAGCTTTGATCACAGCCTGCAGACTGGCCAAGGATAAGACAGCCAACATCTACACAGACTCCAGATATGCCTATGGAGTGGCGCATGATTTTGGCCCCATTTGGAAGTCACGAGGATTCTTGACAGCAGCAGGGACTCCAGTCAAGCATGAGAAAGCCATCAGAGAACTCATGGATGCACTCATACTGCCAGAGAAGGTCGCTGTCTTAAAAGTGAAGGCACATGGAAAACTCGACACGGAAGAGGCACAAGGAAACTATAGGGCAGACAGAGAGGCAAAGAAAGCAGCCTTAAAGGATGATTGTGCACCCACTATGAGCACACAAGAGCCAACAACCACAGATCCTCCATCCAAGCGTCTGCTATGCAAATTGCAACAACAAGCAGAGGATGCAGAAAAAGGAGCTTGGAAGAAGAAAGGAGCTAAGGAAGGAGAAGATGGGATTCACAGAGTTGGCAGACGCCCCTGTCTGCCCAGGGCTCTATATCCAGCAGTTGTACAGTGGGCGCATGGGCCAGGACACTTGTCTAAGACGTTGATGAATGGATTGATTGACAAGTACTACCTAGCACCAGGAATCTCTACACTCACGGACTCCTTCACCAGAGCCTGTGTCACCTGTGCTGAGTTGCAACCGGGAAGCGGGTAAAAGAAACCCCCCAAAAAACCTGGCAAAACCTCTCCATCCCTTCCAAAGGATCCAAATTGACCACATACAGATGCCCAAGTCAGGAAGATACGAATATGCCCTCGTCATTGTGGACATGTTTTCAGGATGGCCAGAAGCGTTCCCTGTAGTCGATATCACAGCAAAGACGACTGCAAAGAAGCTGCTGACAGAAGTTGTGTGCCGGTATGGAGTACCAGAAGTGATTGAGAGTGATCAGGGACCAGCGTTCACAGCCAACTTGATGAAGGAAGTATGGACAGCATTGGGAAGTACTCTAGCTCTGCACACCCCGTACCATCCGGAGAGCAGTGGGAAAGTGGAAAGAATGAACGGAACCCTGAAGTCCAGAATGCTCAAAGCAGCAAGAGAAGTTGGCATGCCCTGGCCAGACAGTCTGCCCATAGCTTTATTTAGCGTCAGATACACGCCCCGGGGAAAGTTAGCTCTCTCGCCCTATGAAATTCTGTTTGGTAGTGCCCCCAGGTTAGGTGCATATTTCCCTCAGCAGTTGCAGCTACAAAATGATGCTATGGCCTCTTATGTTACTGCGTTGGCTAAAGAGTTGTCTCTTATACATTCCAGAGTTTTCTCTTCCATTCCAGACCCAGACTCAGCCGCTGCTGCCCATAAGCTACAACCTGGAGACTGGGTCTACGTGAAGAAGTTTGTGCGTAAGACGTTGGAGCCGAGATTCGAAGGGCCATATCAAGTCCTGCTGACCACGACCACATCTGTCAAAGTGGCAGGAAAGCCCAACTGGATCCACGCTTCGCACTGCAAGATCGCTCCAGCCCCCAGAGATGAAGCAGACGGTGCTCTTACTGATGTTAAGTAGCTATGTTGTTTTAACTCTTGGGAAGAATCCGTCAGTGGCCATTACCAAGGAGAGAGGGATGGTCACCCTTTGGTTTAATTCATCCAGTGCTCATGTAGCCACATATTCTTTTGACTTTTGTGATGTAGTATGTTGTCCCGAGGTTCCCATACAGTGCAAACATTTTTTATGAGCAATCTTCTGGTGCACGGTGTATATACTTGTGTGTGACCGATGAGTATTGGGGACCCTCTTGCTATCACTGGGGTGCTGTGGGTTGGAACACAGGGAATGACTGGGGGTATAGACCAGAGACTGCCTTAAATAGGAAAGATAAACAGGGAAAACCCCTACTTACCAGAATAAGGTTGACAAAGACTGGAACCTGTCGGGGAAAAAGGGAGTACCCGGTGAAAGCAATGCCCTAACGCTAACTAATTGAAAAAAACCCCGAAGACTGATGGCGGTTTTTATGCCCTGGGAGCTTATATACGAGGAGGGGCACGGGTTTTAAAGAGAAAAATTTAGTTGAAGGACATGAATACAGATCCCGAGAAATGGTTGGGGGGTTCCAGCACCAACCGGCAAACCCGCTTATGGCCCATGTGCAGACTTTTCATGGATGACAGCCCGGCTAATCCTAAACCCTTTAAGATCTATAAGGGTAGAGACGGGGTTTCTCAGATAAAAACTTTGGCTAGATTGGGTAAAATATACAGCTGCCCAACATAACAAAACAAACTGCTATGTCTGTTCAGCTGCCAGACCTCATATAGGTACTGTCCCACTAGAGATTCCCAAGGCAGCACAAGAATGCTTTCTTAGTTTATCACAAACACCACACAGTCATGCTGCCTGTGAGGACTGGAAGGCAGAGTACCCCAATCATCCAAAAGGCAAACAAAGCCAACAGTTGGGGTTACTGTCTACCCAGGGCAATTTTCACCTGCTTTTTCCAGTAGTATGGGGAAATGGCAGATTCCTGGGCAAATTCCCTTTAAAAAAGGTTATTGCTCCACATACAGTAACATCAGTGGCAGCGCTTTACAAAAATCAGGTCCAATCCCCTAGGGGACATATATTGGATATGTGGAGATCTTAAAACTTAGGGGCCAAAAATGGAGGGCAACTGGACCGGACAATGTGCCCTGACTAAGTTACTCATCCCATTCCATATATTGAGTGAGGGGTCAGAAGATAGTGACACAATCAGAGCCAGAAGGAGAAGAGAAGCCTCACCAAAGGGCAGCTTCGACCCCCATGTGTATATCGATGCTATAGGAGTCCCAAGGGGGGTCCCTGATGAGTTTAAGGCAAGGGACCAAGTGGCCGCTGGGTTTGAATCTCTGCTACCAATAATCACTGTTAACAAGAATGTAGATTGGATAAATTACATATATTACAACCAGCAGAGATTTGTGAATTACACCAGAGACGCCCTACAGGGCCTGGCAGATCAGGAGGGCCCAACCTCTGCTGTAGCCTGGCAGAACCGGATGGCCCTGGACATGGTGTTGGCGGAAAGGGAGGAGTGGTGCAAAATGATTGGAGAAACCTGCTGTACGTTCATCCCAGATAATACAGGACCGAATGGGAAGGTCACTGTGGCCATTAGGAAGCTAGATGATCTCTCAGAAGAATTAAAGCGTAACTCAGGCATAGATCACCCCTGGGAGCAGTGGTTTACTTCATGGTTTAAGGGTTGGCAGGGAATGCTTGCCCAGATAGGTATTGCTATATTGATTGTGTTGCTAATACTTGCTCTAATTGTCTGTTGTGTTCTCCCTTGCTTGAGGAAACTATTTGTGAAAGCTGTGGACCAGACTACTCCCATTATGATGAACAGTTGTCCACGGCCTGGCCTTTTTGATGACAGCGACACTACCACACCCTTCAGCTGTCCAAAGCCTGACACCTATGATGATGTGGACATTAAGACACTATTCCGTGAGAGACCATTGACGCCAGAAGTGCTCCGGAAAGTCATCTACTCCCCTCTGCAACCGCATGTCTCAAAGAAGTAGACCATAGAAGGGTAGGGTGAGCTAGGGCGTACCAGGGACTACGGGGCCGCCCTTGTCAGGGCGAGGTACTTCCGCAAAAGACAAGAATAGGGAAAGAGGATAGGGAGAGATAATAATTGAGAACAAAGTCTCAAGGGGGGGACTGTTGTGGATGGGAACAAAGTTATATATGTGTGATCCTTTGTGTCTCTATTTTAATGTATTAGTTAGTATATACCTCACATATACATATTATATATATATAATAGGCACATACTTATATAGTACAGCATGTAAAATCTGTAGGTATATCTTTTGTTATTAATGTGTTAAACAAACTGCCCGCCTGTAGTAGTTTGTATAGAACGTCGTGTAATCAAAGATGGCGCCTAGTTTAGAAGTTACACCTGTGTTCAGACAATTTCCCGAAGCTGTGAGGAGTGGTCCCATAGATAAGGACGTGCCAATAGACCCTCACAGCCAGCTACATGTGATGCTCCTTATCTACTCATTTGCAAAGAGGTATAAAAAACCACCATTTTGTGAATAAAATCAGAAAGCACTTTCATAGCAGCAAGGCATGTTGTGATGTTCTTTCTCGGTGCACCTTTTGTTATTTTTAAGATAATTTGAACCCCCACAAGGACAGGATAGCCCCTTTGAGGCTACTATCTATTACACAATAATATAAAGTAATTTATGATAATTATCAAACTGTATAAAATTAAATTATTTAAATGTAATAAAAATGTTATCATATACAAATAAAATAAAAAAAATAAATCCCAAAAATTATAAAAATATCTCCTATAAAATGCATTTAAATTTAATAGAATCTAAAACTAATTTTACATTAAATAACCCACTGATGATGTTGTTCAGATTTTTTAATTTTTACTACATTCAATTTGAAATGTTTTTTTGCTGCAGACCCCCATTTTTCTACATAAAAGCAAGAATCCAGCCCCAGCAGGTCTTGCTGGGACCTGTGGTTCACCAAGCAAAATCAGTAACCCTAGTTTCTATTCACTGACATTTCTATTTTAATGACTTTTCTTTTAGTTCCAGCCTATAGTCTTTATACATGTTTGGTGCATTACTAATGCGCCTAAGTTCCATAAAGCGCCAAACACACAGGCGAAGCGCAATGAACTTTAGACGCCATTTATGAACGCACAAAAAACACTTTCATACATTCAGGCGCATTATACACTGAAAACGAGACTCGATAATTCACTTTGAAGCGTCTTCCTTCATACATGTCTCCCTAAGTGTCAAATAACATACAGTGGACTTTAGGGCCTGTTTACACGGCAATGGTCAAATACCGGTCGGTTTATCAGGCCGGTATTTATCCGGTTTTTGTGCCGTGCACACGGCCGCAGGGTGGACAGCTTTTCTCCGCGATGAGCCCTCCCCCTTCACATTCACTTGTTCATATTCCGTCAGTGGATTATAGTGTCACATAGCATACAGTGGACTTTAGTTTCACATAGCATATTGTGGACTGTAGTGTGACAACTTACAGTGTATACAGTGGATTGTAGATAGCATACAGTGGATTGTAGTGTCACATAGCACACAGTGGACTTTAGTGTTATAGTATACACTGGAATTGTCTAGTAGCATACAATTGACTATAGTATCACGTAGCATGCAATGAGCTGTTGTGTCACATGTCATACAGTGGACTTTATTGTCACATAGCATACAGAGGACTGTACTATCACATAGCATACAGTGGATTGTAGTGTCACATAGCATACAGTGGACTGTAGTGTTACATAGCATACAGTGGATTGTGGTGTCACATAGTATACAGTGTAGTTTAGTGTCACATAGCATAAAGTGGACTGTAGTGTCTCATAGTATACAGTGGACTTTAGTGTCACATAGTATACAGGGGACTGTAGTGTCACATAGTATACAGTGGACTGTAGGGTCACATAGCATACAGTGGACTGTAGTGTCACATAGCATACAGTGGATTGTGGTGTCACATAGTATACAGTGTAGTTTAGTGTCACCATAAAGTGGACTGTAGTGTCTCATAGTATACAGTGGACTGTAGTGTCACATAGTATACAGGGGACTGTAGTGTCACATAGTATACAGTGGACTGTAGGGTCACATAGCATACAGAGGACTGTACTGTCACATAGTATACAGAGGACTGTAGTGTCACATAGCATACAGTGGACTGTAGGGTCACATAGCATACAGTGGACTGTACTGCATAGTTGCCAATCCTCCCATTAATGGGGGGCCGTGTCCAGCCCCCCCCGCTAGGGTGGCATAACCTCCCGCCTCTTTAGAGAAGCTGGAGGTTATCTGTGTACAGAGGCATCGGGCAGCGGCTCTTGACGCTGCCCTACAGCCTCTGTTCTGTGCCGCTCACAATGTTCTCCTAGCTGCAGAGGAAGCTGCGAGAGCATTGCAGGGAAAGGGGCGGGGCTTAACGGGACCTGTGAAGCTCCGCCCCCTTTCCCCGCGTTTGAAGAACTAGGAAGCCAGCAGGACAGGTGAGTGCAGGGATGGCTGTGTGTGTGTGTGGGGAGGGGGGTGGCTAATGCCTGTGAGTGGAGGGGTGTGTGTGCAGTGACTGAGTGCTTGTGAGGGGAGGAGTGTGAAGTAGGTTTTATTATTGTATTGTTACTAACTATAGGGGCACTGCCTGGCTCATGGGGGCATCTGCCTGGATAAAGGGGGCATCTGCCTGGCTCATGGGGGCATCTACCTGGATGCATGGGGGTATCTGCCTGGCTCATGGGGGCATCTGCCTGGATAAAGGGGCCATCTGCCTGGCTCATGGGGGCATCTGCCTGGCATGGGGGCATCTACCTGGATAAATGGGGTATCTGCCTGGCTCATGGGGGCATCTGCCTGGCATGGGGCATCTACCTGGATAAAGGGGCATCTGCCTGGATAAAGGGGGCATCTGCCTGGCATGGGGGCATCTACCTGGATAAAGGGGGCATCTGCCTGGCTCATGGGGGCATCTACCTGGATAAAGGGGCATCTGCCTGGCTCATGGGGCATCTGCCTGGATAAAGGGGGCATCTGCCTGACATGGGGGCATCTGCCTGGATAAAGGGGGCATATGCCTGGCTCATGGGGGCATCTGCCTGGATAAAGGTGGCATCTGCCTGGCTTATGGGGGCATCTGCATGGCTCATGGGGACATCTACCAGGATAAAGGGGGCATCTGCCTAGATATTGGGGGAACTGCCTGGCTGTAAGGAGCATCTAAGTGGCTCTTGGGGGCACTACCTGGCTATTGGGGACACTACATGGCTATTGGAGGCACTGCCTGGCTATTGGGGGCACTACCTGGATGTAAGGGGCACTACCTGGATGTAAGGGGCACTACCGGGCTGTAAGGGGCACTACCTAGCTGTAAGGGGCACTATCTGGCTATTGGGGACAGCTACCTGTCTAGAAGGGGGCATTAACTTGGCTACAGGAGGCTACTACCTAGTTACAGGGTTCAAATAGGCCACCGAGATACCTACCTATTGGGGCACAGTTTGGCGGTATCTCCCAGCTCTCCTGGATGCTAAATAGACCATCCAACAGTCCAGGGAAGCTGGGTGACACCAAAACCCTAATTTAGCTTTCTTCCAGAGCCATTACACAGTTAGGTGGAGTAGGGCGTGGCTTACATGCAAGATGGGCGTGGATATGCACATTTTTGGTTCGCGTGCTATGCACGCCGCCTTCAAATCTCCTGCTTTTTTGCTTTCAAAAGTTGGCATGTATGCTGTACTGTCACATAGCATACAGAGGACTGTACTATCACATAGCATACAGTGGACTGTACTATCACATAGCATACAGAGGGCTGTAGTGACACATAGCATACAGTGGACTGTACTATCACATAGCATACAGAGGGCTGTAGTGTCACATAGCATACAGTGGACTGTAGTATCACATAGCATACAGAGGACTGTAGTGTCACATAGCATACAGTGGACTGTAGTGTCACATAGTATACAGTGGACTGTAGTGTCACATAGCATACAGAGGGCTGTAGTGTCACATAGCATACAGTCGAGTCTGGTGTCACATAGTATACAGATGACTACAGTGTCACACAATTGCGGAAAGTGGGTGTAGTTATTGTATAAAAGGGGTGTGTATGTAAGGGGTGTGTCGTTTGACTTATGTAATGTATGTAACCCCCTCGAATGTACAGCGCCCTGGAATCAATGGCGCTTTAAAAGAAATAATAATAATAATAATAATAAACAGGGTGTGGTTTATGCTACTATTTTGGGCGGCAGGTGTAGCACACTGCAACTCATAATCTCTTAAAAGTTGGCCAGTATGAAGGACGGTCTTACTGCGAGACGGTTTTCATACATAAGGCCCATTATCTATAAGGCACTTGTGATACTCAGAGAAAGATCCAACCATTGCAGCCGTTTTTTCAGTGCTTTATTTAGGCACAAGAGCCCCCATGCTGGTCTGGCCATTGTTCTCCCTGGACAGTGTCAGGCAAGAGCGGCACTAGACCAATTAGGAATAGTGGTATGATGGCTGAGGTGATGGAGGTATGGGTGCTATGGGCAACAACAAAAGTACAAAGCCATCTAAAAATTACCAAGAAAGGTGGGGATATGGGAGTGTAGTCAGGGTAACAGGGATCAGACAGATTCAGGTAGACATAGTCAAGCCGAAGATCAGGTGATGGAGGGGACAGTTTTGTGGTACTATGAGGTATCAGAACAGAAAGTCCTATGAGCTAGAGCAGTGTTCCCCAACTCCAGTCCTCAGGACCCACCACAGGTCATGTTTTCAGGATCTCCCACAGAATGCACTGACAATAATGAAATCACCTGTGCAATGCTAAGGAAAGCCAGAAAACATGACCTGTTGGTGGATCCTGAGGACTGGAGTTGGGGACCCTGAGCTAGAGCTCCATTAGTGGTAGTCAGGAAGTCCAATTGAATAGTCATGATAGCTGGGTTACATCAGGGAAGCGCACAATACGGCAGAACAGCACAAAACCAAGCTTTGACTGGCGCCATCACGTCAACTATGGCAGGTCGGCCATACATATACATATATATATACATATATTAATATATATACACACATATATACCGCCTCCCCCTCCCCCCGCTTGAGTTGCTCAACCTCCCGCAGCTGAAGAGATGATATATATATAGATATATATATATATATATCACCCTCTTTAGTTGCACGTGTCTTTGCATTTTTTCCCTTTATGGTTTATCCGGGTGCCCTGGGTTTCTAGCTATGGGATTGTACACTCTTCTCCTGTTTTGTTTTGCACCAGTACAGATTATGGCATATACAGCTTTTAAAGGGATTTTGCCACAATGCAAAATCCCTTTCTAAGGCTTGCTCATAGCTCGCTACGAGCCCGCCTCTGTAAAAGGGGAGATGGTCACACTTGAATAGCTCACCCCCTTCATGTCTATGGAAGTACCAGATACACCCAAGCACACTCCCTGAGGTATATTCGGAACCAGAGGCGTAACTTCAAGCTCTTGGGCCCTGGTGCGAAAAGTGAAATGGGCCCCCCAGTTACCATGTACCATTTACAATGCTGGTATCTTCTTATGTGGCAGGAGGGCTTTTGGGCCCCATCAGGCTGCTGGGCCCGGTAGCGACTGCTACCTCTGCACCCCCTGTAGCTACGCCCCTGTTCGGAACTGTGATAGAAAAGAACTGTGAGAACTGAGCAAGTCCAGCCATCTTCAGATTCTCTGAAGTCGATTTGGAGCTCACTTCGAGCCAGCCTCATTAAAAGATTTTGCTTTGTACTAAAACCCCTTAATAGATTAAGGGCCACATGTATGAAAACTGTCTAGGTCGAAAACTCTCTTTGTTGCCCATAGCAACTAGTCAGCGTGCCCCTTTCATTTTCCCATAGGACTGTATGAAATGAAAGGGGCGCTCTGGTTGGTTTCTATGGGCAACAAAGAGAGTTTTAGACCTAGACAGTTACATACATGTGGCCCTAAGGCCCTGTTCACACGACGGTTTTAGCCACGGGTTCAGCCACGGCTCCCGAAGCCAAAACCTCGTCGTGCCACGCCGCAAACTCGCGTCTCCCGACGCGGGTTTGCGGCACTGGCGGTGAGCGTGGCCTCGGGAAGGGAGGGGCGTGGTTTGGGGCACGGCTTGCGCCGAGGGTTTTCCCCTATGCAAATTAATAGCAGGAGGCAAACCGCGGCGCGAGCCGCGTCCCAGCTGCGCACCACCCGCGGCAACGCCCGCAGCAGCACTCCACGGCCGCCATGCAGTGAACTCCTTGTCAGGAATTGACAGGAGAATTCTTCGCACGCGCGGGTTTGGCCGCGGCCCCGGAGCCCCGGCCAAACCCACGGAGTGTGAAAATTAACGCGGTTTCCCATAGGAAATCATGTTAATAAACTAGGCGTGATTTGGCCACGGTTATGGCCGCGGAAACCGCGTCGGGACCCGCGGCCAAATCCGTCGTGTGAACAGGGCCTAAGGGTCTTATGTATGAAAACTGTCCAGCAGTAAGACTGGCTTTGTTGCTCATAGCAACCCATCAAATGCTGAGCTCGGATTGGTTGCTAGTGGCAACATAGACACTGCTAGACAGTTTTCATAAATATCCTATACAAGTGTATTGGACAAATACAAGTATAATAAAAAAAAAACATATCACATCGGTGAATAAAACTCACTGGATTTAGTGGTCTCCAAACTAACCCAATAACATTTTACAAAACATTACGAGCGACATGTATGAAACTTTGCGCCAGCACGTCAGTTCTCAATCGATATAGAGGAGTATAGAATGCGACAGTATGTACGAACCTGTTGTATGTGAGTTCATAAATCTGGCGGGTTGTATTCCCTGCATAGCATAGCAAAGCATATCTTTGGCGCATAGCATTTATTTGGCACATTCAACACTGCTGTGCCTGGTGCAAGTTTTGGCATATGACTTCATACATCTATAGCACGGTGCTACGACAAGATATGGCCAAGAAATGGCACAGCCCCGTTCATACATGTCACCCTACATAGTTATTACCATCACCTTGAAATGCTAATGTCATAAAACAGAGGCCACACATAACACATGTATCCCACTATAAACATAGTTGCCAACTCTCCCGGTTTGGGCGGGAGGTTGCCGCTAATGGGGATCACCTCCCACCCCCCGGCAGAGTTAGTGAACCTCCCGCCACCAGCAGGCAGCAGGGGTTCTTTAAATGAATACGGCGCCGGAGTAGCGTCAGGACGCTATCCGGTGCCACCCGGGCCGTTCCTAAGGTCGGGCGAGGTGGGCACCGCTCGCCAGAGTGGGCGGCTGCCCGCCTGGCGATTCCCACTGACTAGACTCAGTCGGCAGCTGCACGGATCGTTCCCCTCCTGCTTTCTCCCCTGTATGTACAGCGCCCGGTGTGCGCTGTACATACAGTTCATCGTCACAGGGGGTGTGATGCCCAGCTGTACTCACTCCCCCTGCGCCGTTGAGTCTCCTCAGTCGGCAGCTGCTGCCAGCCCAGGAGATCTCCGGAGCTCCAGGGAACCTGGTGCGGTACGTAGATTTTATTATTTTATTTTTATTAGCTATAGGGGCATTACCTGGATAAAGGGGGCACTACCTGGATAAAGGGGGCATCTACCTAGATAAAGGGGGCATCTACCTGGCTAATGAGGGCATCGCCTGGCTAATGAGGGCATCTACCTGGCTAATGGGGGCACTGCCTGGCTAATGGGGGCATTGCCTGGCTAATGGGGGCACTACCTGGCTAAAGGGGGCATCTACCTGGATAAAGGGGGCACTACCTAGCTATTGGGGGCATCTACTTGGCTATTGGGGCATCTACCTGGCTATTGAGGTAATCTACCTGGCTAATGGGGGCACGACCTGGCTATTGGGGGCACTACCTGGTTATTGGGGGCACTGCCTGACTATTGGGAGCACTACCGGGGGAATGGAGGCACTTCCTGGGGAATGGGGGCTCAACCTGGCTAATGGCGGCACAACCTGGCTATTCGGATACTACCTGGCTATTGGGCGAACTACCTGGCTGTAAGGGGCACTACCTGGCTTTTGGGGGCACTACCTGGCGGTAAGGGGCACTATCTGGCTATTGGGGACAGCTACTTGGCTAGAAGGGGGCATTAACCTGGCTACAGGAAGCTACTATCTGGCAACAGGGGGTTACTACCTGGCTACAGGCTCAAATAGGGCACCGAGATACCTACCTATTTGGGCACAGTTTGGCGGTATCTCCCAGCTCTCCTGAATGCTGAATAGACCATCCAACAGTCCAGGGAAGCTGAGTGACGCCAAAACCCTAATTTAGCTTTCTTCCAGAGCCATTACACAGTTAGGTGGAGTGGTGTGGCTTTTAGAAGGAGGCATGGCTCACAAATGAGATGGGTGTGGACATGCAAAATTCAGGGGTGGTGCGCGCAGTGCGACTCCCCTTACAATCTCCTGCTTTCTTATTTTAAAAAGTTGGTGTATGACTATAAAACATAGATGAATCATATTATTATGACCACTTAATACTATTGTCATCGGCAGTATGTAGTCCATGAAGGAAGTCATGCGTGGTGAGCCGGCTTGGTGGGTTTATAAGGTGTGGGATGGGCTTTCTGCTCACATATCACTCGTAGCTGTCAAAGGTAATAGGGGGGATTTATCAGAGTCGCAAACAGGGAGGATTATATTGGTTTTCAGGCCAAGGGTGGTGGTATTTTTGAAACCGTGCAGTTTGTGAACTGTTCTCTTGCTGCTGTGGTGTATCGTGAGTGGACAAATGGCGCCATTGTCAATAAGACTACCATATGCCACTGATATGAGAGGTGAACAATGGCTACAAAGGTGCCGGAGGGTGCACTGACATGCTATAGTGGAACAGCTCACCGCCAAAATGACCCAGGCGGCTCCCAGTTATGTGTCTAAATAGTTAAGTTAACTCTACTATGTGTGAGGCTCTGAAGCTGATGTATAGTCACTGCACCTGTGCTAACCAAGTTGTATTGGCAGAAAAGGCTTCAATTTTCACGGCAGTATCAGATTTGGAGATCCGCTGATTGGCAAAGGGTTGGCTTCTCCGATGAGTCGTGTTTTTTGCTTCATTGAAGGATGGATTTTGGCGTGTCAGGTTGGAAACATCAGAGAACAAGCCCCCTACAAACATTGCTGGAAAAACACAAGCTGGCAGTCACAGTGTTATGGTCTGGGAAACATTTTTGTGGAATTCTCTGGGACATCTATCCATGTGGAAGGCAATCAATTTAGGTATGACTCCCCTGCTTTCAAGACCCACCTTATTACAGGTCTACCAACTCTATGGGTGCATCTGGTTCTGTATGTCTTCTTCTAGTTAGTACTCACCTTTGGGTTGTGCCTTTAGAAACCACACCGCAGTGCTGGATCCACTGTTTAATAGAAACCATTGTCACCCAGTGTACCCCATTAGCTTATAATGGGCTTTCATCGTGCCATCTTTTGTTTTTATGTTAAAGGAGTTGTCTCATTACAAGCTTTCAGCCTACTTCAAAGTGTCTGGCAGCAAAGGATTTTTTAATTCAGGGGCGTGCTTCTTGTTCTCCTCCCTCTTCCCCCCTCCCTTCAGCACACAGAAAGCTCTCCTCCATAACTTCTATACAGCAGGGGGAGGGCGAGGGGGTTTGCTGCCAGAGTTAACCCTGTGTGTGCCTGCCTAGGTCTGCTGCAGGCTGCTAGATCAGTTGCACTATAGTAGAAAACGTGGTTAGGGTCAGCACTGAAGTCCCATTAGGATGTAGATAAGGAGATAATGCAGCAGACCATCCAAAGCGGGGTAGCCAAACCCGCTATATCAAATTCCAGGAAAAAATAGTAGCTTGGATGTCAGCATAAAACAACTCCTTTATTAGAATCCTGAGTACATGAAGTAACGTTTCGGCTCCAAAAAAAGAGGTGAGCCTTTTTCAAGCATAGTTTACAAGTGTCGAAGTGCCTTAATATATATATATATAAATCAATTTGCATCCTCATAATCAAACTAGCAACCAATCACTAGAAGTAATACATATAATAAGCTCCCCTACCCATCAACAATCAATAATTCATAACAAAGATATGTGTCAATTAAAAAACATCATATAAGACCTAAAATAAGCGGACTCATAGTCATGTATAATGTAACTTTACTTGAGAGCTACAACGTCTTCCTCCAACTGTTACTGCAACCTAGCTCTACCTTTCCCAGTCTGACGCGCCGAGCTCGCGTCCTCTCAAACGCAACAGCCATGTCCAACATAGGCGCGCATGTCCTTTAGTGATCAATTATCGCACACTCAGTGCGCATGTCCCGTTGCTCCGATTAACCTGGCGAAAACTAGGAAGACATTGCCTATATATGCATTATGGTTAGTAGCACACAAATGAACAGCAATTGAAAGGCAGCATATAAATAGATATATTCAAGGAACCCATAGCGGAAGCTCACTAATGACAGAAGCAATTTAGATGTCATCACCCCTGCTAAGAATGGAAATGTCATCACACATTTGTGACAGACAGTCCCAAATAGCAGGGACACACTATCTCCATCAGCAGCGACTCAACAAAGATGTGAACTGATGGGAAAAGCGCAGCATCAATAGTGCCTGTCATGGTCCCCAAAAAGTTCCATCATCATATCAGCTACCCATATTAGTCTAGTCATAAAACACATATAGGCTAACCCCCAATGAAAATCCTGTTTATAATCAAAAGAAGAAGCGTTTTTATGTAGCATCATAGAGCGATAACCCTGTCACACTGGTCTCCAGCGTATTCTTATCTTCCTCCTATAGGATATAAAGATCGCAAATCAAAAACCGTGATGAGATATACGTGCTTAAATGTTTAAAAATATTATTACTTCAAACATAGTGTGCATAACCATAAATACAAATATCGAAGAATATCTACAAAATTCATAACCAGTTGGTATTAAAGTTCCAGAATAAGACCAAGAGGGATAAAAGAGGAATTCAATTAAAAAATCCAAAGGTAATTCATTACCCTCAAGAGCAACTCCCTCACCGTCCCCCTCCCCCGATTAAGTGGGGGAACATGGATCAATAGATCCTAAACCTCACTGAGAATAGAATGATTGTATTCCAATAAAGTGTGCGAGCTAACTGTAAATCGAGCATCTAACAACGTATCAGTGCTTTTGTGTTTGTATGATTCTCTCTCTCACTTCCATCGTTGTTTCACCAATAATATAATTTACTGCAAGGTGCATGTGAACATGATATATGGCATAAGTCGTACGGACATGATAAATCTACCCCCTGATTTTATAAGGTTTACCTGATTAGAGGGTGATAAAAGGTACACCATAAATCATATGAGTTAACAGTTACTACCACAGTGTACAAGGCAAGGAAACAACCCATCCTCGAGGGGGCTAAAAAGGTCTGCCTCAATCTCAAGAGAGCCATTGTTCAATCTGATTAACGAGTTTATCACGTAGGTAGTTCCTACATTCTTCTATAGGCCATCATGGGGACCTCAGAAAATTATGGAAACATTAGGAAAGCCTCTCTGTAAATATATGCCAATCCTTCCTCAGATTCTCTGGCTATCTTTCTTGCCACCCCAGATGAGCTATATGTAAAACAAATGGTATCCGTGATTTTGTTTCTGATCTTGAGTACTCAACGTCAATCAATTCCTTCTTTTCGACTCCTTTTAACCGTGTTTCTATGCTTTCCCAACATTTCTTCGGTAACCCCCATCTGCACGCATGAATTTGTCACAAAACCAACTCCTCCACTCTCCTCTCTATCCTAAGAGTCCTCAGAGACTATCCTTCTAACCCTTCAACAATTGGCTCCAAGGGAGGGATATTTAACATATGTTTTGGGTATATCTATTGTAAGTAGTAAATTTGTTCTTATCGTTCCTGTTGGTGAAAAGATCTGTTCTAATCCATATTCTTACACATAGACCTTGGTGTCCAAAAATTGTAAAGATGTCTTAGATACTACCTTTATCTTCAAATTGCAGACCTTGGGCTACACAAATTAAGTACATATGAAAGCAGCTCCAATTTTCCTCCACAGGGAACCTTGTCCAAATTAAAAAAAAACGTCATCTATGTAACAGCCACCACTGCAGGATGTTATCCGAAACACCATAGTATATAGTGCATGACTTCTTACACAGCTCCAGAAAAAGATGTTAGCATAATGTGGGGGCCCACATTGGACACCCATATCTGTGCCACGTTTTCTGCAAAAATGCTAAACTGTCCCCAACGAGAAAATACTTCCTCGTGAGGACAGACTCCAAAAGAGAAAGTATAAAACGCGATTTGTAGTTCGGCATCACATCCTGCGTCAGATAGCGCCCAAGATACACTGCCAAAGACCCGCAGTATGTTTCAATGGAGTTATAAAGAAACACAACATCAAAAGAACACCAACATAAAACTCAATCCGGTAAACCTAATATCCTGTAGTTCATCACAAGGAAGTCCGACGTATCATTTATGAAGTGTAGGAGCAAATCGTGTCAAAGTATCTCAAAATTTTATCAAAAAAATCGCAATAATATAAAAATCGACTCCCTCGACCCGCATACAATGGTCTCCCCCGTGGTCAAACAAAGTTTTATGTATTTAGTGGGAGTAATTATAAGAATTAAGGGGTCACTGGAGATGTAATTTTGAGAAAATGCCCCATTTAAACAACAATGATGTTTTCACACATAGCCCTATCTATTATCCCATTAAATTTCCTTCATAATCTAAACTTGGGGTTCACGACTAAGTTGGATATATAGCATCTTGATCACTTACCCTGGCGATTAAATCTCTAAATACATAACGCATGACTGCTCCCCCCCCTTGTCGTGCTGGTTTAATAACGATCAATGGGTTTCTGTCCATCCGCCCATTAAGTGTATCTCTCTCTCTGACTGTCAAATTTGGCCGTCCCTGCATATCCTGAGTCTTTCTTAATCTCCTCATCCTTTCCATAGTTAACTGCGGCACATATGTCTCAACAATATGGTTTTCTTGAGGAGGTGAAAAAACACTCTTAGCTCTCAACCCCATAGATCATTAAATGAAATCATACTAGCGGTTTGTTCACCTTCACTAGCACCACATTTGTTTTTGTCCTGAAAAAAAACCTTCTGCAGATCAATCCAAACTGAACCAATCAAAGAGGGTGAAGATGGGACTAAAATAACAAGCCCTTATTGAGGACCCTTATTTCTAAATCAGAGAGTGTCACAGAAAAATATTGACATCAAGTGTTCACCTCATTTCTATTTTATGAATGTGTGCCTGTCACTGGTCCATCCGATTGAGTCTTCGCTGTGTGTTGTGCTTCCCTTTCTTTCTTCCTTTCCTGGCTGTCTTTTTCTCTGCTGCTCCTGTGTTTGCGGCCGGCCCTCCATATATTGTACTCCTCCCTTCCTGATACATTGTAATTCTAAAAAAAAAATCCGATCTACATGGATTCATCTGTGTAATCCGTTGTCCATGGTTTATAAACCGAATTTAGGACCCCAACACCTTTGAAATCTTCTCCTATGGGTAACAAGTTATCTTTGCTGTCCTTGCCAACTGTAAACTTTCCCATTCTGGTAGTCCTCAAGGTCCCTATGCCATTTATCCCTCTTCATTCTTTCAATTTCAGCTCTATATCTTGTCAGTTTTTGTCCCAATTTTTCTTTAAATTTTTCAAATTCATTAGATGTCATCAGAGATTTCAATTGTGTCTCAAATTTCAACACCCCAGATCTCAAAGGGGTAAGTTCTTTTGCAAAAATCAAATTAAATAAATCATTTCAAGGCATATTTGGTTAATGCTCTAAAATTTGTTGAAAAAAATCATCATCATGCAAAAAAAACTAGGAGCAAATTGGGCTGACCTCTTGGATCCTTGGACTCGATAATATCCATTAGGGTTTTCAAATGCAATCAGAGTGATTAATTTCTTATATCCTGTCCAATTTCCCTCTTCAATATATCAATGGATGGTAACTTAAAATATACATCACAGGGTTTATTTTAAAACAGTTATGTACATCTTCTTCAGTAAAACAAACTATCTAGGGGATTGGGTACAATAATTTTAAAAGGGGGGGTTTGTATATTCTCACCAACGGGGTTTACCCCTGCACGACCCAAAGGGGCCCCATTCATAGTAGAAAAACGGGTTAGGGTCAGCCAAACCCCCATTAGGATTAAAAGGAGAAAAATGCGCAGAAACCCAAAAAGCGGGGTAGAAAAACCCGATATCAAATTCCAGGAAAAAAAAAGGCTTGGAGTCAGCTAAAACAATCCTTAAATTAAGGAACCTTGTCATAAATTTTGGGCCCAGTGTTTTGCAAAGTTTAAAAGTGTCAAGTGCCTTAATATTATATAAAAACAATTTCTCTCATATCAAACAACCAATAAAGTAAAACATATAATAAGCCCCCCCATCAAAAATAAAAAATTTTACAAATAAAATTTTAAGTCGATTTACCAATGGCCCCTGGGTGAGGCAGACCTTTTTAGCCCCCCCGAATGGGTTTTCCCTTTCCTTAATTGTAAAAGTAAATTTTTATATGATTAAAGGTGAACCTTTTATCACCCCCCAATCAGGTTTAAACCCATTAAAAAAAGGGGGAGATTTACGCCCTACGACTTTTTGCCATAATATGATCACATGCCCTTTCCCGTAAAAATATATTGGTGAAAAAAGAGGAAGGAAAAAGAAGGATCAAAACAAAAAAAAGCACTCCGTTGTTAAAAAGCCATTAAACCCTTGCTCCCCACTTTAATTTTAAAACAAAACAAACTACTCTCGTTGGGTTTAGGATTATTGACCATGTTCCCCCACTTAAACGGGGAGGGGACCGTGAGAAGTTGCTCTTGAGGAAAGAATTACAATGGATTTTTAAATTGAATTCTCTTTATCCCTCTGGTCTTAATCTGGAATTTAATACTAACAGGTTATGAATTTTGTAGATATTCTTCGTTATTTGTATATATGGTGCCCTATGTTTGAGTAATATTTTTTTAAGCACGTATATCACATCACGGTTTTTGATTTGCGATTTTATATCCTATAGGAGGAAGATAAGAATAAGCGGGACCAGTGTGACAGGTTATCGGCTATGATGCTCAATAAAAACGCTCTTATGATTATAAACAGGATTATCAATGGGGTTAGCCTATATGTGTTTATGACAGCCTAATATGGTTAGCAGATATGAAGATGGAACTTTTGGGGACCATGACAGGCACTAAGATGCTGCGCTTTCCCATCAGTTCACACTTTGTGTGTTGCTGATGGAGATGAGTGTTCCTGCTATTTGGGATTGTCTGTCACAAATGTGTGATGACATTTCCATTCTTAGCGGTGATGACATCTAAATTGCCTCTGTCACTAGTGAGCTCCGCTATGGGTTCCTTGAATAATCTATTTAAATGCTGCCTTTCAAATGCTGTCTTATTTGGCTTAACCTTAATGCTATATAGCAATCTTCCTAGTTTCGCCAGGTACTGGCAACGGACATACGCACTGAGTGTGCGATGCTTGATCACTAACGGACATGCGCGCCTATGTTGGACATGCGCAGTAGCGTTTGAGAGACGCCGAGCTCGGCGCGGCGCCTGGGAAGGTAGAGCAGGCGCAGTAACAGTTGGAGTACGCCGATAGCTCAGTAAGTTACATTATACCTGCTATGAGTCCCGCTTATTTAGGTCTTATATGATGTTTTTAATTGACACATAACTTTGTATGAATTATTGATGTTGATGGGAGGGGCTTATTATATGTATTACTCTGTGATTGGTTGTTTGATATGATGATGCACATTGATTTATATATATATTAAGGCACTTGACACTTGTAAACTATGCTTGAAAAAGGCTCACCTCTTTTTTTGGAGCCGAAACGTTGCTTAAAGATCAGTTGCACTGTCAGCTCCACAGAGACAGGAGAGGGCTGATCTATGAGTGTGGAGAGGTCTGTGAAGCTGTGTATGCTAATAGCAGAGCAGGGGGAATGTAAGTGTTCCTATACCCCCTGCTTAGCATACAAATCTCCACATCTCCAGCAACAACAAACAAACCATGTCAGAACAGACACAGGGCAGCTGTGAAGTGAGTTACTATAATCACGATGTGTCACTAATACAGCAGAGCAGGGAGAGATAGGAACCGTTCACATGCTCCCCTGATCTGTTCTATTAGTATAGTCAGAGCTCCACAGACACATCATGATTATAGTAACACACTTCATTGCTGTCACATCTACTGACTACAGATCAGCCTCACCTCTGCTCTCCTCAATCTGTGTAGAGAGCAGGAGAGAGCAGGCACACACAGGGTTAATCCAGCTACACAGACACAGAAGCCAGAGCCCTCCCCCTCCCGTCCCTACAGAAGCATCACATACTGTATGGGAGGGGCTCATTGCTCTGACCTGTATTCAGAAACAGATGAGTCATCAGCACTGACAGCCAGTGAGATAAAGATCAACAGGTCAGCTGCTATAGGGATTTCAGGAGCTGATGCACTACTACTAACAGGGATAACTCAAAATCAGTAGGACATTTGTATTGAACATATATTGCAAAGCTGCTTGTTTTTTAAAGATCTTTTAATTAAAACCCAATCATTGTAGCAAGACAACCCCTTTAAGAAATAGTGGGGGGGATGACTGCGGTAAAAACACATATTTTATACAGTGGGGAAAAGTCGTATTGTGCAAGTTCTTCCACTTAAAAAGATGAGAGAGACCTGTAATTGATATCATAGGTAGATTTCAACTATGAGAGACAAAATGAGAAAACAAATCTTGAAACCACATTGTCTAATTTGGAAATAATTTATTTCCAAATTATGGTGGAAAATAAATATTTAGTCACCTACAAACAAGCATGATTTCTGGCTCTCACAGACCTGTTACTTCTTCTTTAAGAGGCTCCTCTGTCCTCCACTCATTACCTGTAGTAATGCCACCTGTTTGAACTTGTTATCAGTATAAAAGACACCTGTCCACAACCTCAAACAGTCACACTCCAAACTCCACTAAAGTGAAGACCAAAGAGACACCAGAAGCACCAGGCTGGGGAGACTGAATCTGCAATAGGCAAGAAGCTTGGTGTGAAGAAATCAACTATGGGAGCAATAATTAGAAAATGGAAGACATACAAGACCACTGATAATCTCCCTCGATCTGGGGCTCCATGCAAGATCTCACTCCGTGAGGTCAAAATGATCACAAGAATGGTGTGGAAAAACCACATGGGGAGACTTAGTGAATGACCTGCAGAGAGCTTGGACCAACGTAACAAGATCCTGCAGTGCCAGACGTGTCCCTCTGCTTAAGCCAGTACATGTCCGGGCCCATCTGAAGTTTGCTAGAGAGATGATCCAGAAGAGTATTGGGAGAATGTCATATGGTCAGATGAAACCAAAGTAGAACTGTTTGGTAGAAACACAACTTGTCATGTTTGGAGGAGAGAGAATGCTGAGTTGCATCCAAAGAACACCATACCTACTGTGAAGCATGGGGGTGGCAACATCATGCTTTGGGGCTGTTTCTCTGCAAAGGGACCAGAACGACTGATCTGTGTACATGAAATAATGAATGGGGCCATGTATCGTGAGATTTTAAGTGCTCCTTCCATCAGCAAGGGCATTGACGATGAAACGTGGCTTGGTCTTTCAGCATGACAATGATCCCAAGCACACTGCCAGGTCAACAAAGGAGTGGCTTCGTAAGAAGCATTTCAAGGTCCTGGAATGGCCTAGCCAGATCTCAACCCTATAGAAAACCTTTGGAGGGAGTTGAAAGTCTATGTTGCCCAGCAACAGCCCCAAAACATCACTGCTCTAGAGGAGATCTGCATGGAGGAATGGGCCAACATACCAACAACAGTGTGTGCCAACCTTGTGAAGACTTACAGAAAACGTTTTGACCGCGGTCATTGCCAACACAGGATATATAACAAAGTATTGAGAAACTTTTGTTATTGACCAAGTATTTATTTTCCCCCATAATTTGCAACTAAATTCTTTCCAAATCAGACAATGTGATTTTCTGGATTTGTTTTCTCATTTTGTCTCTCATAGTTGAAGTCTACCTATGATGTCAATTACAGGCGCCTCTCATCTTTTTAAGTGGGAGAACTTGGACAATTGGTGGCTGACTAAATACTTTTTTCCCCACTGTATAAAATTGTAAGGAACTAAAGCATACAATTAGACATGGAGAGACCGACACAGACAACATCCACTAAACACAAACTTAATTTTCTATCAGTAACAAGCAACTAAAACACTCTTGCCTAAAAAAAATCTATTTACTGATGGTTTATGAATTAATGGAACACGTTCTCTGACATCCACCTAGTAACAGGCAATCAGAATAAGCTATAGAATATGGCCAGAAGACTAATTAGTCATCGTACTGAGTCACGGCTTTGAAGTAACATTGATTGCAAATGCTTTAAAATTGGAAAATGGACATAACCCCTTGAACCTAAGAACAATGGTACGAAAGCACACTGAGCTGATGAGAAGTTCACTCGATGACAAAGCCGTTATGTAATACGGGCCTCACGAGTCTAATGACTTGTCTTGGACACTTTTATTTATTTGATTATATATGTCTGTAATATAACCGTGGTATCATCAATTTGCTGTTATACGTCTAGGCCATTACTCTGATGACATACACAGCGAAGCATATAAGAAAATCGACAGTTATGTACCTGCATTTTACAACATATGATATCAATAGTCACTTTGTAAAATAATTGGTCTATGGCATCTTTTACAACCAGAAGAAGCCTATTCCGAACTGATTATGCTCCTTGAGACCAAAAAAGTTTACTCCTCAGACATATGAAGACAATGTTAATCTTGCTACAGTGTAAGGCTGCGTTTACACAGCACAGACCAAATACCGGTCGGGTTGACAGCCGGTTTACAGACGGCTTTCAAATCCGAAAACCATCTGTAAATCCGGCTGAAAACCTGTGCCGTGGGGACAAGCCCTAAGAATCAATATAATATTCCCATACTTGGTAGAAGTCCTAAATCTCCTGAAATTGTCCCAACTTTTTAAGAGTAGTCCCGCCAAATATTTTTTTTCTCTAGGTGTTGCCACATACGATGACATCAGCATCAAACCGATATGTAGGGTAGACAAAAAAGCACAGAAGAATCCAATTTTGAAATGCTATGGACTGGGTAAACCAAAAAATGAGACAAAGACAGGTTCGTAAAAGAATAGCAAAGTACAAAAAACACCTAGAAAGTGATGTTTTATATAAAAAAAAGTTTTTATATATATTAAAAAATGTGTATCTTATAAAGTTTACTTTTTATACCTTAAGTCTCTTTCTAGGTTTTTTTTTTGTACGTGAAGTGTCGTGTAGTACATGCTCTTGCTATGAGGAAGGGTGTCTTATCACCCGAAGCGTATCAGCCGTGACTTGGTATATTGCGAGGATGCTGGCTTTTTAATCAGTTCCAATAAAGCCTTCACATTTTAATGGCTGGGATTTTTGTGTCCGATTGCTGCATTACTCTCCAGTTTTTCCCTGTCGTGTATTACCTGCACAGTCTTGTTGTCAAGTTATGAGACAACTGCGGCACTACTACACAGCTCAGTGGCGGTACAACAGTGACATAGCCACCACCACACTATACCTCCCCAATTACTAAATACCTGCAATACACCTGGGCAATATCCTAACTGTATAGACCATATACTCCAATATACACATACAGATAACTTACTCAAAAGTATATGACACAATGGACACAATTTAAATGAAAAAAACAATCACAAAATAAAAAATATTAAAACCAAGATGCTCACAGGGAAAAGAGTATAACACACCACTCATATCCTAAATAGATATTACAAATAATGCACATAGTGTACCCTGGAGTATATAGAAGATCAAAATAATATAGCACAGTGTTAAGTAGTGAGTAAAATACATTCAATATAGAACCAATAGTAGTACATGATAATACATAATAGCAATAAAGATGAATAGTATATACCAAACCTGGAAGGTAGACAACCCAATGGACATGTAGGAGGGGGCAAGCAACCCCTGCCCTAGGCACAATTCGCTTGTGCTTTTTTTTAAAGGGGAATAAAATTACTAGTGTCATCAGTCATCAGACAGTGATGGTAGGCTTCTTGTACTGTGTAGTGAGAGCAGACTGTGATTACTGAGAATAGCAATGCTAAAGAAAGATGGCCGCATACAAGATCTCCTCCCTGCTTCCACTCCTACATCTAGGAAGATACCTGTTCTATTTCCAGGTGTGTTGTGTTTATTCTGACTCTGGTTTTGTTCCTCCGTGCAGGAAGTGATCACTCAAACTGTTCCGTGTGACACTCATGGTGCAGGCTCAGAAGCTGTGCCCGCACCATCCACAGCGGGACCTGGCTGTAATGAATAGCTGGGCTCCCACTGAAACAGCTGAGATCAGAGCTAACTCCTGGCCCAGCTGCTTAACCCCTTAAGGAGGTTGGTAGAAGGAGGGGGCTCCCTCTATCTGATCGTTGTTACAGGTGCCAATGGTTGCCATGTATGAAGCCTATTAGACCTTGCCCATATTCAGAGTCTAATAGGCTGCCTTTCACAGTTATAATACATAGCAATACAGTAATGTATTGCTATATAGTATAACTGTATAGTCCAATCCCAAAGTGGGGGGAAAAAAAGGAAAAACACAGTTAAAAAAATGGTTAAACATGTAATAGAAATATAATAAGTGACAAAAAATTGTTTCCCCAATAAAATGTTTACCCCAGTTTGTTTTTGTAAATAAAGGTGCACATCATAGATTTCGCCATGTCTGTTATGATCCAAACTATGAAATTATCACATTACATCATTTGCATGGTGAACGTCACAAGAACAAAGCTATGCCAGAAGGGTATTTTTTGTTCATCCAGCCTCACTAAAAAATGGAATAAAAAGCACACTTGCCAACTTTTCCTGAACCTTCAGGAGATTCTTGCAAAAGGAGGAGTTGGCGATTCTCCTGCATCTGCTGATATACCAAGTGGTGCCAGGGTAATGTGCGAAGAGAAGCTGCCCTGGTGGATTGCTATATGCATCAAAGCCGCAGGAACATCCTTTCTGCACGCAACCCTTTTTCGCTGCTACCTGCATCACGGGTCAGCGTACAAACCGCCCGTCATTCCCTTCTTCAGAGCGCGCCACATTACAGAGGTTTGGAATAATTTGGTGGTCTGCTTTTGATGTAGTGGCTTAATAAATATTGTAACTTTACAGTAAATGGCACCTTAAGATTGGGCAAACCGTCCTTCATTGCTGTTCCTCTTTTAATAATAATATCTTATTATTATATCCAGTATCAACAACATATTCCGCAACACTTTACAATGTAAATAGTATAAGTAGAGGACACAAGGGACCCTGTGACTAATCGCTCAAAACACATAAGCGCTTATCTCTTCAATATGATGCAGATGGATTTTAACTGAATTTTTCAATATAACTTCAATGTTTTTATAAATGTTCTGGAGTTACCTATTGCTGGATCAGACCTTGACTTTCCGAGGTTTTAAATACAGGCAAAAACAAAAACAACAACTACATAGTAAAAAGTTAAGTGGAATGGTGACCAGCTTCACCTCTGCACAATCAAATGTTAAAAATATACAAATTTATTAAGTTTAGTTAAAAAGTAACATCCAGTGGATGAAAGATAAGACATAAAAGTCCTTAACCAGTATATGAACCTATCATTAGGAGGGTGGGAGAGAGTAAGTTGTAGGGGCGCGTGTTTTCGCTCTTCTACCAGCCATATACTGGTGTTACGATTTCCTAACAAGGTCGGGTATTTACTGTTTTTGTTACTTATATGGTGCTACATGCATTTACTAGAATAATTCACTGTTATGAATATATGGGGATACCCTTCCTTTGATTGGATTTTTTGATATTTGTGAGTGGTGAGCTTTGTTAACATGCTTTTTGTGTAGTTTCATTGTAATTTTTTCTATATTTTTTATTATGCATTAATGATTCTTTAATAAAGTATATATATCTTATACGATTGATTTTTTTGAGATTTTCTTTGAGATAGGTGTATACCTCTAATGCTAATTTAAAATGCATCTACCAAATAGAAATAATAAAAGTTTTCTGTTCAATTAAAGAGCACCTGTAATGTCTCCTGATACCTCTGTTTTAATAAATACTTGTTTTACAACTAAGATTTACTTACCAAATTCTTTTTCCCTGAGTCCGAAGGCAGCACACAATGGGTTAATATCCTCCTCATCCCAGCTACGACAGAAGAAAAAGAAACGAGTATCAGGTTCAAATAATTCAAGCGTTAATTAGGTCCACCTCACCCATATAAGCTCTCCTCAGACAGTGAACAGGCGTTTGTTAACTTCAGGAAACGGTAAACTTATCTTATAACCAATATTGTGCCATACTCATTCCATTTATGTGAGATGTTCAGAGCTTGGGCTCTTTTTTTAAGCCTAACCCTGCAATACACTTTATCCCTGAGCTGTCTTGTGTATTCCTTGGTTTTCATGATGCTGTTTGTTCACTAATGTTCTCTAACAAACCTAGGAGGGCTTCACAAAACAGCTATAGTTACACTGAGAATAATTTATATACAGATGTACTCTATTTACTAATCAGGTAACTTCCAAAGGCAATTGGTCACACTGGATTTTATTTAGGTGTATCAGAGTACAGGAGGTTGAATACATATGCATACCACACTTCACAAATACTTGCTGCTTTTGCTCTAGCACATAAAATATTAATAAAATATTTTGTGGCTGTAACATTTAAATATGAGAAACACAACAAGAGGTATGAATACTTTTGCAACCCACTGTATCTGAATCATGGTTCTAAAAAGAGGAGTGGTCTAAAGAAAAGCTGTGTTTCTAAAAGATTGGTATTACAAATATGCTAAAATGAGAGATATCATGGAAGGGGACAAGTACTTTTTTTTATCACTGTATTAGGCTAGGTTCACCTATGCATTGGAGATTCCATTTGGAGCCTCTACCACAGAGGTGGCACCAGACATATTATACAACAGCAATCAAAGGCAAGCAACAGACCCATTGATACAATGGAGTTTATCAGGTTTCTATCATGGCAAACGTCATTTACAAAGAAAAAAACACGGCATGCTGCTCTATTTTTTTCCATTTTTTTATGAAATCTGTGACAGAGACTCCGAACAGAACATAGGTGTCAACTAGGTATTAGTGATGTTTTAGAAGGGAATCTGTCAATTTTTTTTTACTTATTAAAACAAGACACTGATCCATATTCTTTTCTTATTTTTGTTATTTTCTGATTGTAGATTTCTCAATTTGGTCGTCTATATTTCATAGTTGGGAAAGCTTTATTGCCTGCATTGCTTTAACAGCATTTAGAGAGATGCTTTACATCAGCTTCATGCACATAGGAGCTTGTGCACTGACTCAGTCCCATTGATTTCTGTAGGAGAGTTTTCTAGGCATGTTCTGTGACCTGGGAAGACGTCAGTGTGCAGCGAGGAGAGAGGATGAGCTGTGACTATTTCCTATTGTGACTGGTGGATCCTGTGTTATCTATACACATATATGTCACCTTTCAGTTTAATCCTGTCTTAACTGATAATAAGCAGACTACTGAAAGTCATTCTTTACAGAACAGGAAGCATCAGACTATTATTAGGCTTAGTGACCAAAGTGAAAACTGCAGAATTTAAGAATTATTAAAAAATATTGAAAGTGATAAGGAAAATTAGAAGAAAACATAACCAAATTATTTTTAAAAAATGTGTTTAAAGGGGTTTTCTAAGTACAGGCTTTCACATGCATCTTGTGGTTTCTCTCTGGCTTGCAGTTTCAAATCAAGGAGCGGGTCTCTTTTCCCAGTAGGTGGGTCTTCCCTCACTGTAGAGTGGTGACATCACACCGCCTCCCTGCTTCCTCCTGAGTCATCATCATCATCATTCTGTGTGAGCAGAGAATGGTAGAGAATGTAACAGCTCTGCAGACCTCCTGCAATGGTCAGTTCTCATACCTGCAGAGCTGTCACCTCCCTCCCAGGCTCCACGAGCTCCTTGTAACCAGAACATCTGCATTAGTGTAAACAGTTATAAATGTAGTCTGAACTGATGAAACAAATGTGAGAAATGCAAACTGCTCTACCTTCTGCCTGAAACAAGAGGGAGAGCAGAGTGTATAAGGCTGTTTTATATAGATGGGGGAAACAGAGTGTATAAGGGTGTGTTATATGGGCCGAGTAGCAGAGTGTATAAGGGTGTATTATATGGGTGGGTGAGCAGAATGTATAAGGCTGTGCTATATGGGTGGGTGGAGCAGAGTGTATAAGGGTGTGTTGTATGGATGTGTTATATATGACAGGTGAAGAAACTGAGTAAATTCCCAGATCCTTCACATAGAGCTGTCACTGTGAGAGGAGCATAGAAAGCTCAGGCAGCCTTTTTTATACAACTCAGAAGAGTGAGAGGCAGACCATGTGAACACACATACAGCAGCTAGCACAGAAAGATCAGGCAGCTGGTTTCAGTTTCATTTTTACACAGCTCAATGGGGAGTGATCACAGAGAGTGCAGACAGCCAATCACAGCACAGGGGCTGTGGCCCAACCTCAGGCTGCTGATTTAGTGCTAGATACACACAAATTAGCTAGTATCTGCTATACTAAAGGATTTAGATAATACAAACCAATTGTAAAAGTGCTTATTTTGACATTACAGATATGATCTTTGTAGTGAGAAAACCCCTTTAACATAAAAACATGAGTAAACAAATAAGTAATTTCTTGATGACACAAGTCTCATTTTCCAAAATACGCTGTTGCTTGTTGTTAGCCAGAATTATTTGCTGCTGTTTGGTTAATGGGTAGGGCTTACTCCTCACTACTTTACAAGGAAAATTACTAATTTTCATCAATATAAGGAGTAAGGCTTTCAATTAACTCCTTTATACGCTATTCTTTATATGACAGTCATCACTGAGAAGTGCTACTGAAAGATATACTTGAACAGTCTTGTCATCTAGAAAAGGCCACTAATTAAAAGCCTATTTGCTTTTAGCTACAAAAAGTCCAGCAGACTTGTCCACTCCGTTCTAAGGATGATGTGCTTTGAAGAAGAGTGCATTAAAACAGAAAAAAATATATTGACTGACTGACACTATAGTCTAATAACATGTTAACACTGCTTTAGCTGGTTTATATTGTGGAATTGATCAATAGTTCTGCACAGAAGTTGACCACAGGCACAAAATAATTGTTTAACATCTAAAAACTGGCGTTGCTAGGGTCCTAAAACATCTGGGGCCCGGGCCCCCTGTGTTAAGTTTTGCTCTGTAGAGCTGGGTTCACATGGCATTTTTCACGCCACATTGTGAACTGCGGCATGTATTTTTATATAAAAAAAAATTATGCTCCTGTCACTAATTTTCTTCATATACCGTATAGATCCCATCCATCTCCTCAGCAGTCACTGTACAATCAAAGTCAACACTAACAAATTTGCTTTTCAAAATCGCTCACCTGTGTATGACAGTGTAATACCTTACAAATAAGCCACCTAATAATACACCGATACATGGAGCAAATATACCAGACGAATCATTGTTACTAAGAAAATAAAAATCCTACAGAACCAAGACCCAAAACTATTACTACTTAAGGATCATGTAATACTGCCAGACCCTGACCACCAATCACCACATGTGACTATCAGTCGTACACAGGCTCTGAAGACATATATTACAGCCATACAGTCAGGGCCACCAACAGAAATTTCAGGGCCCCATACAGCTGAAGTGTCTGGGCCCGCCCCCCTTTAAACCCTGACCCCAGCTGGGCGGGTGGCCGGACATGCGGGTAGGTAGCTGGGTTCGGTTGCCAGGCGGGTAGGTAGTCAGGCAGGTAGCCGGGCAGGCAGGTGGGTAGTTGGGCAGGCAAGTACGTCGCTAGGTGGGTTGGTAGCCTGGCAAGGTAGCCAGGCGGGCGGGTAGGTAGGTAGCCAGGCCGGTAGGTAGCTGGGCGAGTTGATCGCCTGGCTAGGTAGCCAGATGGGCAGGTAAGTAGGTAGCCAGGTGGGTAGCCGGGTGGGCGGGTAGGTAGCCAGGAAGGCAGGTGGGTAGCCTGGCTAGGTAGCCAGGCAGGCTGTTAGGTAGGTAGGTAGCCGGGCAGGCAGGTGGGTCGCCAGGTAGGTAGGTAGGTAGCTGGGCGTGTAGGTAGCCAGGCAGGCAGGTGGGTTGTTGGGCAGTCAGTTAAGGAGCTGGGCGGGTTGGTAGCCTGGCTAGGTAGCCAGGCGGGTGGGTAGTTAGGTAGGCAGGCAGGTGGATAGCCAAGTAGCAGAGTGGGGTGTTAGGTAGGCAGGTGGGTAGTTAGGCGGGTTGGTAGCCTGGCTAGGCAGACAGGTAGCCAGAGAGGCAGGCAAGTAGCTGGGTGGAAGGGTAGGTAGCCAGGCAGGCAGGTGGCCGGGTGGGGCCCCCCTCCTAGAGAGAGAGGGCCTGCACTCCTAAAAAAGTAAAAAGAACTACTTTTCCTGCGCTGTTAACCAGGGGGGCCCCCCCTCTCTCTTTTGCCGCGTGGCTTTCCCCAAACGGGGGGGTGGGGGAAAATTTAAATCAGTGAAGCCCCCCCAGGGGGCATGGCCTCAGATTTATTTTCTGTGGCCGCCCCCCGGCCCCAGAGCGAGAGAGGGGCCTTGTCCGGTCACGCACGCAGGAGGAGTAATGAGCACGTTCTGAAATTGTCAATCAGCGTCTGGACGGCCCCTGCAGCGGGGGCCCCCCCCTCCACTCTCACGCCCCTGCCCCCCGGGCCCCAGCCGACCAAGCAGCGCCGCTTAGCCCTTGCTTCCCTGACCTCCCGGGGGGCCCCCGTAAACGGGAGTAAACTGCCTGCCCCCCCCTAATGGCGGCCCTGCTACAGTGACCAAGATGTGGGTGTAGTTAGTAGGCTCTACAGAAATATAATTTATTACACTGAAGTTCATTTAGTGACTTACAGGAGAAATCTTTTTTGTCGGGTCGTTCACTTTCCTTTATCCTCATCCCGGCCCAGACAACATGTGACTTTCACGGCCCGACTTGTCTTGCAGAATTTCCCCACAACATTTTAGAATCCCCATTTTTTTCCAAAACCCATATAAGCCAGGTGTCTGCTGTGCGGATGGGGACACCCTTGTTCGTTTTAAGCCCCCCCTTTGGGAGGTTTAAAAGACCCCCACCGAGTAGGTTGGTTTATAGGTCCTGTAGGGTTTTAGGTTATATGTCCCCCAGTAAATAGGTTAAAGGTTTTTGTTTCCCCGTAAGTGAGATTAGATTTAGGTCCCCCCTCGGTAAAAAAAGATAAAAGGGCCCCAATATATAGATATTGTTGGTTACTTGGCAACAAAGAAAGTCTTAGAGCTAGAAAGTTTTCAAAGATGTCCCCCAAGGTGACTATTTCCCCCGACAAACATGTTGACTGTTTCCTATGATCACCAGATGAACTATGAAAGCAGGTATGACTTTGTGTAGAACCCATGCACAGTTGGTTAGGAAATGCATTATGACATCACTAAGCCTTTGGAGACTTGATACTTCCAAACTGCATGTAAAGGGTTGGGAAAACTCATATTCATAGAGGGGATTGCTCATTCAGGACCCTCATGTCTTGGCTAGAAAGGAAGAGTTACAAAGGTAATATCTGTTTCCCTGAAAGGAATGGATGTTGTAAAAGGGAATGAAACCTTTATATAAAAAAGGGCAACATCTATATCCTTTCTTGAATTGGATTATAGCCATATGGTAACAACTTTCATACAACATCTACTGTACCTTCTACTGGCATCAGAAAGAGGAACTACAGGGGAATGGACACCAGGTTACATAGTTACATAATTTGTAAGGCTAAAAAAAGACATCCATCCAGTTCAACCTATCACACTGCAGTATTGAATCAGAGGAAGGCCAAAAACCCCATTATTTTAGGGAAAAAGTTTCTTCCCGAAACTAAATATTAATTTTTAACATTTTTTTAACACAATAACGTGGGACTAGAATGCCTGTCCAGTTATATTGACAGTGGGGTCACATAATAAAAAACAGAACACCATTGCAGTGGGAAAGCAAACGGAAGACTGTGGAGAACCAAGCACAAACATCATGATCATTATGCATTAAAGAAGGTAAGCACAGTATCAACTGCTTCATTTTATTAAAGGAGTTTTCCAAGACTTTTAAAAACCTTCCTACCTCCTCCCACTGTACTAAAATAGAACATTAACCAATACTTACAGTACTTCTCCCATCACCACCGTTCCAGTGCTGTCAGACCTCCAGTGTTCCCATTTTGGTCCCTCACTGAAGACGTCACGTTCATGCACCACATGATCCTGCACCTGCAACCAATCACATGTCTGCATGTACATCATGTGACCACAGAGGTCAGTGATTGGCTACAGCATCATGTGATCCAAGAACGTGACATCATCAGTGAGGAACCAGCGGGTTCATTTTCTATTTCAGCACAGTGGGAGGAGGTAAGGAGTTCTTTAAAAGTCTTGGAAAACCCCTTTAAGCTTGGACAATCCATCTGTATTTATGAATTTAGATGCTACAATGTCACTAGTATATACAGTATTCTTCTGCAAACACAGTTTAATTTATTATACCTAGCTAGTAATGTTAAATTCTATTTTACCATAAGCAAAACACCAGTTCCCTGTATTAGGCAAACCCAAAGCTAATCCCATAATCATGATTTAGAAGTCACATAAAATAAGACAAGACTGATCAGATGGACAGAAAAAGCAGGTGTATCCCATCCTCCTTCCACTCCACTCCCTCCCACCCTTCTCCTCATTCCATCCTCCAAGTTACTGACTGAGGAATATATAAAGAGATGAACAGCAAACCCTCTGAGATCTCACAAGTTCCTTCTGAAATAAAAGAGGACTGCAGGTGAGTAACACAACATCTTATGTTTGCTACATATCCTTGAGCAGATATTGATATTTTAGATAGAAATGGAAGAGATATCATTGTATCATATCAGTAATATATGTAGGGGAAATTGTTTAAGATTTAGCCTTGCAATGAATTGGAGTACATTGTTGTTGTTACTATTATTATTCCAGTTTATATCATTAAAGGTGTTGTCCCACCATACACATTAATCGCATATTGATAGGTGGGACCTGAACTTATCTCACGAAAGAACCCTGAAATCTCTCAGTTTTGACCGGAGAACGGGTCAAAACACTCCCATTGATTTCAATGGAAGTTCCGAGCACAGCCGGGTGCACCACTTGGCAGTACTCGGAACTCCCATTGATTTCAATGGAAGCATTCAGACCACCTCTCTGGTCAAAACAGAGAGGTTTTGGGGCTCATTCTCGAGATCGGTGTGCTTCCCAGATGTGGGACCAGCACCTATCTGATATTGATGGAATATTCTATCAATATGCCATCAATGTGTTTGGTGGGAAAACCCCTTTAATATTACTGATGCATGGTTATACTCATGTCTATGCAAGTAACAAAATATTCATTGTAACTGTAATTAGGAGAATTTCACTTAGGGCATGTCCCCACGGCAAGGGTTTTCAGCCGGTTTTTCAGCCGGTTTGCGGTTTTTCAGACCGCCTGAAAAACTTGTCGAAAATGAGCACAATTGTGCTCTATACAAAACCTGTGCAGCAGTCCCCACTGCACAGGTTCTGCCGTCGGATGGTTTTGCCGCCGGACCGCCGGCGGCAAAACATTGTAGAAGCACAATCTTCCGTCCGTTTCCCGACGGAAGATGTGCTTCTCAATGGGAGGGGGAGGGCTGTTTCCCCGCTCATCGCGGAGGAAAAGCCGTCCCCACCGCGCCGTGGGGACGGGCGCAAAACAGGACAAATACCGGCCGGCGGACCGGCCGGTATTTGTCCTGTGCAGTGTAAACGCGCCCTTAGGATCCACAGTACAATTTACAAGTTACTAGTTTACTCTCTGGATTGATTCGTTAGTCTTATAAACATTACTAGTGCCTCTTGTGAAAAGTTGTGCAAAGTTGTATATATCTATTTACTTAGCCGATATCTAAACTATTGCAATGTTTGCTTTCCTGCCCATATGCATCACATAGATGTTGGTCAACAACTATTTCTCCCGACTCCTCATAAACATGGACTTTTGGTTAGGCTCAGCTACCGTACTTATTTATGTTGGGGGGATCAGGGAGATGTTGCTAGAGGTGTCTGGCAATGCCATATCTCCTGCAAGATCAAAGAATCAGCCACACTGAAATCCGACTTTCGTCTTCCTTGCCATTTTATCCTACCAGCAGTAAGAGGAGCATTGTCAAAGTCTTTCACAATGAAGTAATACTAGTAACGGTAATCATCTATTTCCAGAAGTTTTTTAACCTTCCTATAATCGCGTTCTTAAATTTTATTTTGAAATATAGTAAATTTTCTCAGCTGCAGCTTGTCATATAATCCTGTCATAGCTATATGGTGGTATTGCAGTTCAGCCTTATTAATTTCAGTGGAGCTTGCCTGCAGTATCATACACAACCTATGTATAAGTGTGGTGCTGTTTCTAGAACAAAAATATTTTTGATATTTTAATCATTACGGCAGAGACCTCGCTTTTCGTCCTGATTCTGTTTTGAAGTCCTATTTTCTGTATACCAGTCTTAACACTGCCTCAGTTCGATCTGTGGTATGATTAATTGGTTCTGTCACACCCGCCTGACTATTGCTGGCCTTGTTGTGAGCAGCAGGTGTTTTAAGACTAGGTGTGATTCACAGCTGTCTTCATCACTCAGGCTGTGTTCTGGATGTCAGGGAGCCAGTTACAATTACACTCTGGACTGGGAATCTGACATCCAATTTAAGATCCCTCATGCTCTGAGTACTTTGCTGGTGAGAGCCTTGGCTTGAGCTGGTGTAACTTTTTGGTTTACCTGGATTTCTGACATTTTTCCTGCTTTTTGACCTACATTTTCTTCTTGTCGTTCCGTATTGTTTGGCTCTTTCTGATTCTGACCTTTTTCTGCTGACTATTCCGCTATTGTGTCTTGTCTGTTTGGTATTTGCACATAATCTGGGTAGGGACCGCAGCCCAGTTGTTGCCAACTGCTTAGGATTGAGTTGGCAAGCAGGCAGGGACAGCCTTGGGGGACTTAGCGCTAGGCACTGTATGTCTGTCCCTGTAGATAGGTCCCTAACATTATCACCAGCCCTCAAAAAAAAATTTCCCCACCATCCGGATTGCCATGAATACCATGCAGGAGCTCATTTATCGGATGGAGTGTCTCACTGGCGTGGTATCTGACCTGGCTGACAAGGTACACCTCCTCTATCAAGGACAAGCTGAGGCTGCTGCTGCTTCCCCTGTGGTAGTCCCTATCCCACTATCAACAGTGGTTCAGGAACCGAAAATACTTCTCCTGGACCAGTTTTCCGGGGAACTACAGGAACTTTGACACTTTTTGGGAATCATGTAAGCTATATTTTCAGAGCAAACCACTTGCCTTGGAGGCCCAAATGATGGGGGTAGTAGTTATTCCTTGGGCTCATTTATTCCTCGCTAGATCACACATTACTTGCGGAAACTCAGCTTGTGAATATATACTATGATAAAATATCGGCCGAGGATTACTGCACCAAACTCCGCAAGTGGTGCGTGACTGCTGGTTGGTGTGATCAAACGTTAAAAGCCCTGTTCAAACAGGTCCTATCCAATGCCATCAAAGATGACTGGGTCAGTCATCCCAACCCCAGTACTTTAGAGCAGGCTCTTGCGCTCCGTACCGAAAAAGGGAAAACCAGGACCTGACCACCTATCTATTTAGTCTCTGTTATTTTCTTCCTCACCTACTAATGCTGTCCCCTTCTATTCCGGGAGAGTAGCCGATACTACTAGGGGCCATGGATGCTAAAATCAGGAAGATGTACGGCTTGAAAAATGCCCTGTGTCTGTACTGTGACAAACCTGGTCACTTTCTTCGGAAATTCCCCACCAAACCCAGGTCCCGGACAGAAAGTTCCAGTTCCTAAGTGGTAGTCAGATGAGCCATTCAGGCAGGCAGGTATCTTCTGAGATTATTTCAAAAGTGTCATTGCCTGTGTCCTTGTTTTTGGATTCTAAGTCTGTATCTGGGTAGGCCCTGGTTGATGTCAACTTTTTGGATTTTGGTTTTATTTCAGCCTTAGACCTGGACTTGGTGAAGCTGGATCATCCTTTTTCGTTACGGGAGTTCACTTTACCCCATTGGAAGGAGATAGAATCCACTTCAAAACCCCTCAGTTGTATTTGCAGGTTGGTTCTATCTGCTCTGAGGTTTTAGTTATTTTTGTCATGGACAATTTATCAGACATTATTTTGGGTCTTCCTTGGTTACATGCTCATAACCCCATCTTTAACGTAATGGAGAATTGATTAAATGGGGTCCCGATGCTCCTCCCACTGTATTTCTTTGCAGTAATCTGAGAGCCAGATGGAGGAAGCCAACCTTCCTGATTTTATTTCTGACTTTGCTGATGTGTTTGACAAAAATATCTGCTGATGTATTACCACATCATAGATCTCACGACTCTGGTAGTGAACTCCTTCCTGGTTCAAAATACACCAAGGAAAGATTTTTAATTTGTCTGCTCCCGAGCATGAAGCCATGCAGTACTACAGGATAGTCTTTTAAAGGGACATGTCCGTCCTTCCAATTCCCCAATAAAGGGGACTTTGTGGATAAGAAGGATGGGGATCGCAGACCCTATATTGACTATCAAAAGCTAAACAGCATAATGGTTAAAAAACAGTACCCTCTTCCATCAATCCCTTATCTGTTTAACCAGATTGTGGGTGCCCCCTGGTTTTCAAAGAATGGATCCCTCTTCTGTACGATCTCCTGGTCCTTTTTCTGAATCCACAGAGCCTACAATCTGATTCGGATCAAGGAGGGGGATAAGTGGAATACTGCGTTCAACACACTAGTGGGATATTTCAAATACCTCGTTATGCCCTTCAGGCTGTGTAGCACGCCTGCAGTCTTCCAGCAGTTTGTTAACAATATCTCTAGAGATCTCTTGGGCTGATATATATGGTGATATACCTTGATGAAATCTTAATCTTCTCTCCATTTGGGTCACTCATGTCGAACATGTCAGAAATGTGCTATTAAGGTTATGTCAAAACAATCTGTTTGCCAAGTTGTCTAAGTGCCTGTTTGTGGTCCAAAAAGTTACCTTTCTGGGTTATGTCATCACCCCAGAGTCCTTTGTTATGGATCCACTCAAGGTCACCGCTATTGAGAATTAGGAATGCCCTTTTAGCCTCAAGAGTTTTCAATGTTTCTTAGGGTTTTCCAATTACTACTGTAAGTTTATTAAAAAATGTCAGTCTTAGCTAAGCCATTGACAGATTTCACCATAAAGGGGGCTGACCTGGTTCATTGGTCCCCGGAGGCAGAACAAGCATTTGCACAAGTTAAGAAACGTTTTTCAATGCCCTGGTGTTGATCCACCCTGATCTGAATTGTCCTTTTGTGGTGGAAGTTGACACTTCCAAAGTGGGGGTGGGAGCTGTTGTGTCTTAGGGCCCGGATTTTCTTGTAAAATCATGGTCGGCGAACAAACAGAGCTTCTATTTTTTACTCTTCATTACTGTAAATTTAGTACAAAAGAACAAATGAACAGGATAATAATCACAAAAAGTTATTCAGGTAACTCATATGCCAGTATAATGGTTCAGTCCTTATTTGGTGTAACGGTCTCTCTTCAGCAGAATGCCTGCGAGATGGGAGACTCGCTCTCTGTTCACACCTGTCCTGAGACCTCACAGGTAACTCTCCTTCTTGCTCTCTGTGCAGGGGCACTAAACAACCCCTTCTCTTGCTTAACAGTATAGGCCACACAAGTTACCCTCTCAAAATGGAAACACCCCACACCAACCTCCCTTCTGCTTTCTCTCTCTCCTCTATCTGATATCAAGCATCTCCATTTCTTCTTCCTGTCACTCTGGTTCTCCAACTGTCTCTCCAACTGCATCTCCAACTGCCGTCTCTCTGGTAGATTCCTTTGCCAGTTGGGTAGAAATAGTATCTCTGGAGCCACTCAGAGGTCTTAGCAGGGCTGAGGGGCCTTTCTTTTCATGCATCCACTGTATTATGCCCTCCATCTCTTTGGATGGTACTACCACCTGCCAGGTAGTGTCAATTTCCGAGGACAGTTGCACCCTCCTGTAGAGTACCCCCTCTCGGACATTCAATCGTTCTCTCTGCTGTCAGAGTTCTTCCTGTCTGGCAAAAGTACATTTCGCTCCTCGGGCGTGGGACATCGACTCATCTGGAGAAAGTCCTGTACTCTTCATATATGAGTGTCATCCCCCTGCCAACTTCTCCAGTCCTCTACTGTACCTGCAGTCCAAGCTCCTGGATCAAAAACCGCTGCAGACCTCTGAGGTAGCCTTGGTTGACTGAAGCTAGGGGTCCTGTCTCCTTCCCTTTTTTCATCTTTGATATCGATAGGCCTCTCCATGGGATTATGAGACAGTGCATCTGCATTGGCATTCTCTTAACCTGGACAATACTGTGTTCTGAACTTATACTTGCTGAGCCGGACCATCCACTGCTGTTCCAGAGCCCCCAACTTGGCGGTTTCCAGATGTACAAGTGGGTTGTTGTCAGTCACCATCGTGAACTGTGCACCAAGATATCAGCGAATATCTCTATTACGGCCCAAACTACCGCCAGCAATTACAGCTTTAAGTAACTGTAGTTATCCGGATTCTTCTCACCATCCCTCAGAGTCCAAATGGCATAAGCAATGACTCTCTCCTGGCCATTCTGCACCTGGGTTAACACGGCTCCCAACCCTTTCAGACTTCCGTCGGCCTGTAACACAAAGGGCAAATTAAAGTCTGTCTAAGCATGTTCAGCATCCTCATTCCACGGAAGTACTCTTCTATTAGCCTCTTCTCGGGTCGCTCTCTGAAGAAGAGCACATAAGGAGGCGCAATCTTGGTGAAGTCTCTCATGAAACGTCTGTAGTACCCCACAAGCCTCCGAAAGGACCTTAGTTCATTGGCAGTATGAGGGGTGGGCCACTGTTGTACTGCCCGAACTTTGGAATTGATGGGCCCATTTTAACTACCCTAGTATCTATTTGAAAAAGGGGAATCTAACATGATCCTAGGTGACTCCATTATACACTATTTATCATCGGGAAATGACAATATTACATTTATGGGCAGGGCATTATGCGTAGGAATTCAAACAACCCCATGAGGGTAATGAAGGCTGTCTTCTCTCAGTCTTTCTCGGCAATAGGCACCTGCCAGTAACCAATAGTAAGATCCAGCATAGAGAAATATCGAGCACGCCCCAGAGCCACCAGTGAGTCTTCGATGCGGGGCAATGGGTACACATCACTCGCCGTTTAAGCTTTAGGACGCCTATAATCCACGCAGAACCGGAGAGTCCCCTCTTTTTCTTTTAGTAACATGATTGGAGAGGCCCAGGGGTTGAATCACCTGATGCTCCAGCATTTTTTTAGCATGATCTTAACCTCTTGATACAGAGCTGGAGAAATCTATCCCAGTTGGGATCTCATGCTCTAAGGTCTGAGTGAGGTCAAAATCCACTTTGTGATGGGATAAAGCCCCCATATGGGCCTCCAGAACCGAAGATAATTTGGCCCTGTCCTCCATAGTCAACTTAGCCTCTTCTGGGCACACTTTGTTAATGACGCTCTCAACTGAGGGTCACTACTCTACATCTATTTCAGCCACCTCCAGCTCCAAGTCAGACTGCTCTAAGGTCTGTACTTCCTGCACTGGGTATAGTTTTGCTATATGTTCTCATGGAGGCAGACTCACTATGTGGTCATTCACGTTCATTACCCAAACCAGAACTCAGCAACCCCGTATGCCACACAGGGTGTGCCCCACTGCTACTCCTTCCATTTGGAGGACAGGATCCACCACTACTGTATTACGCTGTAGCTTCCTATCTGTACCTATGGGTAGTGAGATCAGTAACTCATGTCTCGCCTGCACCCTTACTGGCTGGGAATGTGGTACTTTAACACTGTCCAGCCACCCAGTGATCCCTTCCAGATCAGCTTTTATCCAGCACTGTTGAAAAGCCCGCTGCAGAGCCTGGTGGGGTGGACGATCATCAGGGACATGTCGCCAGTACTTTGGCCCCAATTTATATGCCATCAGTCTGTCAAGGGCTTGTAGCACAATCATACCTAGAATCACTGGTACTTGTGAGTCCATAGTATTCTGTACCAGCACCACACCTTTTCCTTTCACAAGCTGTCCTGAGACCTAGATGTCAGCTTGCATGACCACTAAAGTCTGTATCAGAAGGTTATTGGCAGCTTTTAAACTCACCGAGGATGTGTTATCTTTAAACAAAGTAGGTAGAAAGTGTATTTCAAACGCCGGCCTAGCGAGGGTGGTAGCCTGTGAACCTGTATCTACTAGACAGGTATATTGCATTTATCTGATCCTAGCTAACAGAATACTTAGAGTTATTTTCTGATATGTTAAAAGAACTCTAAATAGCTCCATATCCCCAAGTCAAATAAAATAAAGTTATACTCCTCTTCCCCTGTTCCCCAATTCTAGCAGTGCATCTCTCCGGTCTTCTGTTGACACATTATCACTTCCAAATGGAGACATCATCGCTGTGCCTAAAGACTGGCTGCACGGTCACGTGCCTGTATGAAAACATCAACTGAGGACTAAAGAGGTGCACTACTAAAACCGGGGACCAGGGGAAGAGGAGTATAACTTTATTTTATTTTACTTCGGGCCCTGGAGATAGTTAAATGACTTTATGAGGTGGACAACCCCCTTAAGTAATGTAAGGTGCTAATTCCATCTATATACTAATATTCCTTTAATTGTATTATATTTTGTCCTGTATATACTGCCCTTTTTTAGTAAAGTGACATTACATCAACATGTCCATAACTAATGTTGGGAGAATTCAGTCTTTATGCATGACAGCCAATTATTTCAATTCCTGTTGCACATAGGTGAGAAGCTACAAGATGAATCCCTCCATCTTGGGAGTATTTTATCTGATGTTATGTGTTCAGAGTCGATCTCTGCATAACGAGCAATTAAATGCTTTGGATTTGTCAGAAAACAGAGACTGGTGAGTGTATTTGGAACAAAGTAAATTAGTTAATAACTGTAAAATTCAATTTATAGTATTATCAAGTTATTTTATATGTCAAATGTAGCTTAAATGATACCTGTCAGATGGTTTACATTGCCCAAACTGAGAGCAGGATGTGATACAGGGAAAGAAGCTGAGTTCTGTGATATATAGGGTTATATGATAGAGAAGAGAAGCTGAGGTCTGTGATATGTAGGGTTATATGATAGAGGAGAGAAGCTGAACTCTATGATATATAGGGTTATATGATAGAGGGAGAGGAGCTGAGCTCTGTGATATATAGGTTATATGACAGAGGAGAGAAGCTGAGCTCTGTGATATACAGGATTATATGATAGAGGGAGAGAAGCTCAGCTTTGTTATATATATGGTTATAAGATAGAGGAGAGAAGCTGAGCTCTGTGATATATAGGGTTATAAGATAGAGGAGAAAAGTAGTGTTTATCGAACCGTTTGAGAAAAATTAAGTTCAAGTCGAACATCTCGATTTTCTCGAACTGAACCAAACTTTTTACTGTTCGTTCCAGTAAATGTTCGAGTTCGCCACGGCATTCGACACGCGATTTTAATAGTTTTCAGTACCTTTCTGCACTTTTGCCAGCCATCCAATCCGTGCAGAGCACAGAGAAGTGTCAAAAATGTCATCGCTGAGGTGTAGGGCTCTCATTGGCTGCTAAAATCACATGACCATGTTATATATATTTCACTGTATTGTGTTCTGAACGCCATTTTCCGCTCACTGTCTGTACTATATTTTAAATAGTGGTTGGTTGGTGAAAATTATTCTGAGTGGAGAAAAGTTCATTTTGGCATTTTTGGGAGTTCAGTAATTGTGTAACACACCGTCTCCAAATCTCCTACACAAAGAAATATATTTGAAATAATGGTCGGTTGGTGAAAATTATACTGAGTGGAGAAAAGTTCATTTTTTGGCAGTTTTGGGGGTGAAATACCTTTTAAATATACCGTTTGTTACTGTCATACAGATATATATCCAGGAAATAGAGTTCTTGCTGTTGCTAAATCTTACTCAATGCCAAAAAGTGTAATTTTGCCAGATTTTAAGTCCACATATTGCTGAAATATACCAGTGTGATCCACACATATATACACTTCTTTCTTTTTTATTACATATATCTTGTGCCACACTCAGAGCTATAATATTTAGCTTTTGAACATGGTGGGAACTAGAGGTGGTAAGCGAGCAAGGCATGGCATAGAAAGTAGAGATAGAGGTACGAGACAAAGCACTCCTTCCAGAACTCCGGACAACACACAAGTGAGCACATCATCAGTTGCAGGACCATCAGGCCTGTCATCACTTGCTCAGTTCCCTGTGCGTCTCATTACTGAACAGCGTCACCAATCTGTTCTTCAGTGGTTATCAGACCCTGCATCCAGCGGTTTTACCTCCTCTTCCTCTCAGTCATGGCCACAAATGTCATCATCATCAGTCCAACCTGAAGCAAACACGGGCCGAATGTCACAACCCAATATACAGACCACTCCAAATAATCCATATTCTGAAGAGCTCTTTGATCACACAATGCGGTTGGGGTCAGAAGGCATTTCAAAAGATCAAGAGGCCAAAGAGGATGATTTTGTCTGCTCTGACGCCCTCAGAGGAGGAGAAGGAAGCTGGTCCGTCAGCAGAAATACCGAGCGGTCAGCAATGCCTCGCAGTGCCTGTGGCTTCTAGCCCGCAGCTTGAGGATGTAGACTGTGAGGAAGAGGAAGTCACCTGTGATGATGATGACATTGCAGATCCAACATGGTCTTTTGAGCAGCAGCTGGCAAGCGCATCATCAGTGGAGGAGGAGGATGATGGGGTAGTGTCAGTGTGGGTCCGCCCTCAGAAAGGGAGAGGGCAGTTGCACATGGTCAGTGATGGTAGCAGGAACACCGGTATTAGGTTTTCACAGTCGAAGAGGTCCAGGACCTCAGATTCACTGACTGATGTCATATGCTGGATTTACCGTCGACGTGTCAGTAGAGGCAAGAATGAAAAGAGTTTATGCACCACCAGTATGAACAGGCACATGCATGGAAAGCATGAATTGCTGTAGAACAATCGCTTGGAGAAAAAAGGCACACAGGTCCTGGGCTTCCAACCACCATGACATCTTCTTCCTCCTCCTCAACCATTTCCAAGCCCAAGCAGTCCTCTGCTGCCGATGTGCTGGAGCAGCAGGAGCAAGCACCCTCCCCAGTCCAAGATACTGTTGGCCGATTCCCACCAACAGCAACACAGTCTACACCTTCCCTTTCCACCAGTGTGACCTCCTGCCGTACAGCAGCCAGTCCGGCAGCCACCCTTCTGTGTACCAGGTGTGGGAGCATAAGAAACGCTTTCACCCCAACTATCCCAAAGCCAAAAGCCTGAATGTTGGCATTGCCAGGCTATGGCTTTGGAAATGTTGCCTTACCGCTTGGTGGACACAGATGAGTTCTGCCACGTCATGGCGCTGGCATGCCCCCAATATCAGATGCCGAGCAGGCATTTCTTCACCAGAAAAGTTGTCCCTGCCCTGGCCCGCCACATTGCAGAAAAGATCTCCAGCGCATTGGCTGCATCTGTGTCCACCAAAGTCACTACAGACACATGGACTAGTGAACACGGTCAAGGGTATTACATCTCCCTGACTGCTGACTGGGTGAGTATGGTGGATGACACTGCCTCTGGTGATGGGTCTAGGCCGACACTCTTCAACACTGCTGGGATGGTGCAGAGTCCAGATCCCAAACCTCGACAGGTAGCATCACGTGGCAAGAGAAACCAGGCCATTCTCAAATTAATTTGTCTTGGAGACCGTCAACACACAAGTCAAGAGCTCTGGACAGCTCTGCGCACTCAGACCGACCAGTGGCTGGGTGCTAAGAACCTGGCGCCAGGCAAGGTGGTGTGTGACAACATGAGCAATGTCCTTGCTGCCCTTAAGATCGGTAGACTTACGCACATCCCTTGCCTGGCACACATCATGAACCTGGTTGTGCAGAAATTTCTCAAGCGCTACCTGGGTCTTGACTGTCTGCTGAGGAAGGCTCGAGGTCTTAGCTCACACTTCCGGCGTTCGCTCCCCGCTTCGGCACGACTGGCAGCGGTGCAGCATGATCTGGGCCTCCTCGGCAACCATCTGAGATGTGATGTGGCAACACGCTGGAATTCCACTCTCCACATGCTCCAGCGATTGTGGCAGCAGCATAATGCACATTACCCATATGTATACACATCCTGTTCATAAAGAGGAACCCTACAAGTGTATTAAATAATCTGTCAAATGGGTGTTTTACAATTGGGGTTTGTCCCTGCACAGTCTGACGTTGTCCAGTCAGTGCTGACAGAGGCACTGTGAGCAGGGACACACTACTTAAAAAAATGAAATGGTAATACCCATTTTACTGTTTCTGAAATGCATTTCCAGAAGGAGTAACAGAGGAACAGCACAACACAGAGCTATAAGAGAAGATGTTCCAGATGTTATTTCACAGGGAACACAAGCATTTACTATTACAGACATGCCAGGAAGTGTCACAGGTCCTCTTTAAAGAAACTATACCTTGGGCTGTTCCTTCATCACTATTGTTTGATACACCTTTACTTCATAAAGTGTAGATGTTTCACTTGTGTACAAATGTGGACTGAATTACCATACTTGGAAGCTTAGGGGTTTCATTGGTGAGGTCCTAACTGATCACAATAAGGATATATCATTAAATGTAAAAGTTATGTCTTTGCCCTTAAAACCAATGTAAAACGCACTGCACATTGTTAGATGCTTGTTTCGGTCCGAAACACGGATCCAAACATGCATCTAAAAAACAACACTGGAGCAGGGGTCATTGTAATAAGCCAGTATGTGCTATAGTCAGTATGGCGACATTACGTGCAGTGGAAGGCAGGGCTGTGTTGGATTATTCTGCAGTACTGACTGAACCCCACAATTTCCTCAGCACCTATCTTTAATCAGAGGTGCCTTCATTTGAGTACTCCTGTCAGAGGCCCTGATCAAATATTAAATCAGATGGGTCTGCTGACATGGTGCAAGATAGGAACTGGTAATGGGCAGAGGGCCCTGATGCTTCAGCTGTATGGGGCCCTGAAATTACCTAAGTATACATACGGCACTGAGGACTTTATCTATAAAAATTTACAGAGGGCCGAGAGCCAACAATTAAAACTACCACAATGGGAACGCTATAGCAAAAATCAACTTTTAAGAATCCATATAAAATATAAATATATCAAAAACGAAACATAACACCCTAAAGACAAAATCTCAATTAGAGTGGTGGTCTCATCTAGCAGTGGTGCTAAGTTGTGAGGGTCCATGTGGATGCCATATGCTGACTGCAGAGCCATACGTTCTCCCACATTCTCATATTAATAAGAACTTCAATACCTTTTATCCCCCTCTGAAAGTCAGAAATCTTGTCAGAAACATGTTGTTTCTTCTTTTTTTGTACCAGTACAATTGTTGGTCGGTGAAATTGTTAGGGTGTACCAGGGCAGGCGAGGAAAAGAGTGGTGGGATGATTGTTAGGGTTTATCATCACCCCTAAGGCTGTGTCTACACGGCATATGTTAAAATGTCGTCCAAAATGTTCGACCAAAAACCTGTGCTGTGTAGACATAGCCTTATCCTTCTAGCCCTATTTAATTTGGCCCCTCCAACCTGGCACCATACTCTACATGATACTCTGCATAGAGGAATTGGCGCAAGACCTATCTTCTGGTAAGAACTATGTACCTTAATTGAGATGTTGTCTTTTATGTGTTAAGTTAAATTTTTTACATGTTAACAATAATATTCTGAAAGGATTTTTAAAAGTTTAGTTACATAGTTAGTACGGTTGAAAAAAGACACATCCATCAAGTTCAACCAAGGGTGGGGAAAATGTAGGTGAAGGGAGGGAGACAAGGATTTCAAGCCCAGCCAACCCCAACTGTTCCTGCTGTGACCAGCTCCTCAGGCAAGCTATTCCATAGATTCACAGTTCTCATAGTGAAGAAGGCTTTTCTCCTCTGGAGATTGAATCCTTTTTTCTCCAGTCAAAGGGAATGTCCTCTTATCTTTTGTGGGGGCTTTACATTAAATAATTTTTCCCCATACTTTTTGGAGGGACCATTTATATATTTATATAAATTAATCATGTCCCTCTGGAGCCATCTTTTCTCAAGACTAAATAAGTTCAATTCTAATAACCTCTCCTCATAACTACGATGCTCCATTCCCCTTATAAGTTTGGTTGCTCGTCTTTATACTCACTCTCTCGCTCCATTACATCCTTTCTTTAAACTGGAGCCCTGAACTGAACAGCATATTCCAAGTGAGGCCGCACCAATGATTTATACAGCGGTAATATTACATCCTTGTCCCATGAGTCCATGCCTCTTTTAATACACACCAATATCCTGCTTGCCTTTGAGGTAGCTGATAGACACTGCATCCTGTTCTGTAGCTTATGATCTACAAGAACGCCCAGATCTTTCTCAACAAGCGTGTGTGCATGAACTGTGTTACATAGTAGTAGGCATGGCATGGAATCAGGCAGAGCCATAGCTGGGTTTTCCTTCACTCCAGACAAAGGTTCAGTCAGTTGCCTCATCCCTAAAACTAAATATCCTGGCTAAGATAAAGTAGCAGTGCGAGCACCTGCCTCATCAACTTCACTTAGTTATGCTCCTCCAATATGGGTTCATTATTTTTTTAGCTAAAATTGCACTTTCTATGTTATTACTACGTTTTGTCCCAGTCATCCATCAATTTAAAGGGATACAGAAAACATCAGAAGTAAAAGGAAGCAATTAAGCAAGCCGTATAAATCAACACTGCAGCTGTCTGCTTCCAAAGTTTTACTAATGTCTCAATAGAAAAGCTTGATATCAATAAATGTAGCAAAATGTTAACTTAAAAAAAATTGAGGGGGCACCCGGATTTGAACCGGGGACCTCTCGATCTGCAGTCGAATGCTCTACCACTGAGCTATACCCCCTGCCTGTTCAACATGTGCAAGAACTGGTTTGGTGTAACCAGTATGAGTCATTCATTTATTTAGTTAGCATTGTTTGCATTTTACTGCTGACAGCATGGATGATTCTCACAGGAAAAAATCAGTGGCTGAGATTATTTACATACTGTGGGGAGGTTGCCCTCTATCTGCCAGAAGCATAACTGGAGGCTCCAAGGCTCCAGTGCAAAATATAAAATGGGGCTTTTCAACAATCATATGTCTTTATAGCATTGGCAACCTCTATTTTTGCCCTCCTGTTACCAAGATTGTCAGATAAGATATAATCAGCACTAAAGAGTTGTAAGTAGATGCATGTAAGAAGGATATTACAATCTTCCTTAGTCTTCCACAAGAAAATGATAGCACTCAAATACCATAGATGCACTAAAATGTATTTCATAATTCAGAAAGTTCATGCAAAAGTGAAAACGATATGTTCCAATACTCACGATATGAACATTTCAATCCTCCTGGATCTCGACTTCCAATATCACTCACTGTAGACAAAAGTAGATGCAAGTTGGCCACCGCTGTACCAGGGAGAGCAAATCTCTCCCAAAAAATTGCCCCCATTTTGTTGTGGCAATAATAATAATCTTTATTTATATAGCGCCAACATATTCCGCAGCACTTTACAATTTGGAGGGTGTAGGTGCAGACAAAAAGACATACATTTCACAATGAAAAGCTACTTACAGATGAGACACAAGGGGCGACATGTATGAATCTCGCCGCGTCGGAGCGCACTTTTTGGCCCGATTTCAAGCGAAAGCTGCGCCTCATGTATGTCGGCGCCCGAGGTGCGCTCATGCATGCGGTGTAAAGTCTGCCACGCCTCGCCAGAGTGTGAGGCGCAGTGCGGGACTTAGGCGCAGTGCGGGACTGCGCCTAACATGTATTCCGATTCGAGACAGGCTGGAAAACAGCGAGAAATCATTAAACATGTTAGTAAAGAGCAAAAAGAGTTGTCTTTCAAATGAATGAATGAATGAAGTGAAAAATCAAAGCTGTCTAAAAGCAATTAAATAAAGTGAAAAAGTGGATCATTTAAAATTAAAGTGAAAATATATAAGATCGCTCAAGAAATAAATCTCAGCTCTCAGCTGCGTGATGCATGGTGTATGAATCAAAAAATCGTTTTTATTAGGTGTAAAACATTATCTGAAAATGAGCTCAAACCTTCTAAAAAAATAAATTAAAAAAATCACTAACATAAAATCAATAACGGCGCTACATCAGGAATTGGGATATAGAAATTTGTCGGGAAATACAGTAATTCAAATTCTGTAAGCTCTTCTCATTGGTCGGCATAAACCAGCCAATCAGAATAGGAGCGACAGTGATCCATTATAACCTATGGAGAAGTATGGACCAATCAAATGAAAAGGCGGGATAGTTCAAAATACAGTAAAGGCAGAAAAGAGCTGATTGGTTGAGCTAGCGGGGGCTTGGCTATCCCGGCGAATCAGAGCGCGAGCTACTTTGTCCCATTGTAGTCTATGGAGAGATCGGGGCAATGAAATCTCGGCTCTCAGCTCCGTGCGGCATGGAGTATGATTAAAAAAATAGTTTTTATTAGGTGTAAAATATTATCTGAAAAAGAGCTGAAGCCTTCTATAAACATAAATCAATCAAATCCCTAACAACGTGTTTGTCGCCGAGACCGGAGCTACATCAGGAATTGGGATATAGAGAATTGCCGGGAAATACAGTAATTCAAATTCTGTAAGCTCTTCTCATTGGTCGGCAGAAACCAGAATAGGAGCGACAGTGGCCCATTATAACTATGGAGAAGTATGGACCAATCAAATGCAAAGGCGGGACAGTTCAAAATACAGTAAAAAAGGCAGAAAAGAGCTGATTGGTTGAGCCCAGGCGGCAGATATGAATCCACCAATCATATGTAGTGCGTCTATTTTGAGTGGAGCAAGAAGGGCGCGATAGAAGGGCGCCCTAAAAGTTATTACTGTCTATGGGAAATATTCTAGTACTGTGATTGGTTGGGGGAAGTTGGGCTCGACCTGCTTAGCCAATCAGCGGCTGAGCTACTTATCTCATAGAGTTCTATGGGGAAAAGAAATGCAGAGCGAGCTCTGTTTGTGATTGGCTAAGTTAAAAGAGGCGCGGTTATTTGGGCCAATGGGAGAGCGAGCGACACTCTTATGGGTTTTCTAATGCAATCTATAATAAAACTGTACATGGCAGAAATAAAATTATAAGACTCACGAAGTTGTACCGATCTGTATATAAAATGAACAATAATATGGGGGTAACGAAAATAAACAAATAAAAATGAATTCAATGAATTCATTTTTATTTCTTTATTTTCATTAGACCCATATTATTGATCATTGGCTAACGAAAAAAAATATATAAAAATCAACTCATTGAATTAATATTTATTTGTTTATTTTCGTTACCCCCATATTATTGTTCATTTTATATACACATCGGCACAACTTCGGGAGTCTTATCATTTAATTTCTGCCATGTACAGTTTTATTATAGATTGCATTAGAACTAAGAGTGTCGTTCGCTCCATTGGCCAATAACCGGCTTTGTCAACTTAGCCAATCACAAACGAGCTCACTTACCTTTCTTTATGCCCATGATCTATGAGATAAGTAGCTCACGCTGATTGGCTAAGCGGCGAGCCCCTTTCCCCAACCAATCACATAGTTCTAGTTTTCTTGCAGCAGTACTATACCAAGACCAAATAATGCAGTATGACTCATATGTGGTCTTTCTCAAGTAATATTGAGGAATAGTATGTAAACATCATTTTGATGATTATTGCATGTGGAACTGTATGTATTTGGGACCGAATCTCACTGCAATGCCTTGGTGTAATGTGTGAAACTGATGTTCGTTATATTAAAATTGCAAAATTCTATAAATAAAACCTTTTAAAAAAAAAAAAATAAATTGCATTAGAAAACCCATAAGAGCGTCGTTCGCTCTCCCATTGGCCCAAATAACCGCGCCTCTTTCAACTTAGCCAATCACAAACAGAGCTCGCTCTGCCTTTCTTTTCCCCATAGAACTCTATGAGATAAGTAGCTCACCCGCTGATTGGCTAAGCAGAACGAGCCCCTCTTGCCCCCAACCAATCACAGTACTAGAATATTTCCCATAGACAGTAATAACTTTTAGGGTGCCCTTCTATCGCGCCCTTTTTGCTCCACTTGCACATTTTGGCCCATTCCATTACGTTCTCGCTTCACTTCGCCTCATCCAGCTCATTTAGACCACATTCAACTAGGTCTGCCTGTCGGAGCTTTTGAGTGCTGCAATGCGCCGCGCTTTGCCGACCCGCGATCATGCATGCCTCGGAGTATTCGAAAGTGCCGCATCCCGCCCCAGAACGCCCACACCGCGCCCATTGCACGCCCCTTCATGTTAGGCGCATCTGAAAGGGGCGAAGCTTGCGCTTAACATCACCTCACTGCGTCCGACAGGGGATTCGGATCGGTGAGGCGCAGTTTTCACCAGAAAACAGGCGCAACTCCCGATCATACATGTCGCCCAAGGTGAGAGGGCCCTGCTCGCAAGAGCTTGCAATCTATTAGGGTGTATGGGTGAGACAAAGGGTAAGAAGTGCTAGATATACAATGGTCCAGCCATGAGACATAAATATGGGGTTGTTTTATGTAAAATTCGGATGGATCTGCCACCCAGACAGTACATCTATATACAGTTAAGTGCCGAAAATGAGTGCGCTGGCGGGTGTGGGGAGGGAGTTAGCCATTAGGGATTCTGGTAGGCCAGAGTGAGAAGATGTATTCTTAGGGCCCTTTTAAAGCTATGAGAGTTCTGAGTGTGCCTGATCGCCCGCAGTAGCATGTTCCAGAGAACTGGTGCTGCACGTGTGAAGTCTTGGAGACGGGCATGGGAGGTTCGGATGATTGATGAGTGTAACCTGATATCAGCAGCAGAGCGGAGAGAGCAGGTCGGGTGGTAGACAGAGATGAGGAAGGAGATGTATGGGGGTGCAGCACTGTGAGAGCTTTATGGGTGAGAGTGATGAGTTTATGGTGTATTCTATACTGGATAGGCAACCAGTGCAGAGACTGACACAGGGTATGATGCATCAGTATAGCGGCTGGAAATAAAGACGAGCCTGGCTGCTGCATTCAGGACGGATTGGAGAGGGGAGAGCGATAAGCAAGGAGTTACAGTGGTGAAGGCGAGAATGAATAAGAGCAACAATGAGAGTCTGAGTTGTTTCCACAGTGAGAAAAGGTTGGATTCTGGAGATGTTCTTGAGGTGCAGGTGACAGGAGCGGGCAAGGGATTGGATATAGGGGGTGAAAGACAGATCGGAATCTAGTATAACCCCAAGACAGCGGGCCTGCTGCCTAGGAGTTATGGTGGTGCCACACACTGAGACTGGCAATGACTGTGAAATTCACATAGATGGTTGTCCAGCTTCTTCTGACAAAGATATGATTGCACACTGCTCCCTGCTGTGTTGGCGCCTTTTGTTCTCCCTCTACCTTCTCTCACTATTAAAGGAGTAGAAAAGGTAGAAGGAGTAAGTTGTACACAGCATCCACGTACAGTGCCAAGCAAAAAGGTAACAATGTTTTGAACTTTTGACTTTCAGGCTCCATATCTCATCATCCACTACAACTTTGAACGTGAGGCTACCATCATGTTGTAGACAATTATCTTAACTATCTTGCACATCAATTTGACTTGCACGTATTTAGCATATGCTTAGTTATACAGAATGTTGTCATGTAACTGCATTGTTACTGTTTTGCTCCTAAAAATCTGAAATTCATGTTTTATTATTTTGTATTTTTTAATTCCACCTTTGGCTTTCAACACTGCCTGAATCCTTCTGGGCTCTGGATCAGATTCAAGCATGTCTTGACCGAAATCTGATCCCAGGTCTCGTCTACATGTTCCCAATGTTGATGCACACTGGTCGACTCATTTGGCTACGAACACAGCTTTTTCTTCAACTCTACCCACATGTGTTTGATTGGTTGAGGTCTGGGGACTGTGGAGGCCAATACAGCAACTCTGCTTCATTGTCATTGAACCATTCCTTCACCAATCTCATTGTATGCTTCAGGTCTTTGTCCTGCTGGAACATTGTCGCCCATTAAAAAACCCAAAGTACTGGGGTATACAAAGTAACTCTTGTAAAATGCTCACGTATAGCTCAGCATTGAGTCCACCATTGATCCTGGTCAAGTATCCAATGCCTGGCTGTGAAACAACCCCATATCCTCAGACTTCCTCCACCGAACTTGACAGGTCCTTCAATTTCTCGATTTGTTAGTTCCCTTTTCCACCCACCAGAGCCTACTCTGTTAACGTTCTTCTCATTGCTTCAAATAACACATTTCAAAACTTCCACTTTTCATACTTTTTTGTAAACTCAAACCAATGCTTCTTATGATGATATTGAGGTCACTGCTTCTTCACCTTATTTTTGGGCCACCATTCCAGAATTGTGTAATGCACGTCACACTGCACTTGCATGGATATCTGTGATCTCACTATTATGAAGCATACAAGATACCTCCGCTGCCATGTTTGTCACGCCAGAACTGATAAACCTTGTGATGAGTTAACTTGTTGACTCCGATATTTTCCCTGGACGACCACCTCTTGGCTTTCTGAATGAATGGACGGACTTTATTTCATATTCTTCCAGCTGTCATGGCACTTCTATAATGCAGTTTGGCAATTTCCTTAGCCCAGAGGTTGGTATCGATGACGTGGATGATGTGGTTTCTCTTTTCTTGGGAATTTTCTTCATGGCTGAATCAAACCAGTGACCTTTTGCTTGAAAATCAGCCTAATAACACACTGAGCTAGGGAATGTGAGAACAGATTGTAATTTGTAGTATACAGGAAGAAAAAGATTGTTTCACCACTGGGTGCAAAACAGTAACAATGCAGTTACATGATAAGAATCTGCATAACTAAGCATATGCTAAATAGTTGCAGGTCACATTTATGTATGAGATATCCAAGATGATTGTCTATAAAATTATGGTAATTTCATGTTTAAAGCTGTAATGGCTGTTGAGATATGGAGCCTGAAAGTCAAAAGTTCAAAACACTGTTACCGTTTTGCTTGGCACTATATTCAGGGATGGTGGATCACATAGTTTGTAATGTATTCATATCAGCTTAAAGGGGTTTTCTTATTACTATGACTAGCTTTTAGGGAAAGGTAAACGAAGACTATTATCAGACACACTGCTTTTTTATTTTGCCTTGTTGATGAGAGAAAGGAGATTTATTTCTTCTGAGTGCAGACAAGTTTCTCTTGGTTACCGACAAACTCTCTCTCCATGAAAATTTAAATACATTCAAATAAGAGAAAAGAGTTTGTACTGTGTCAGAGAGTAGATGTGGGGGAGAGCACTCACACGGCAGTCTGCAGAAGAAGGGGATGAGGCTGTGCATCAGTGTACAGAAAGAAAGGAGAGCACCCACAGCAAACTCTGCAGAAGGAGGGAGGGGGAATCACATACTCCTTAGCATTAGTCTTTGTCAGTACAAAGGAAGAGATTCCTCATGGGCTGCAGAAGGCAGCGTAAGTACACAGATGAAGTTGTGCTGATAGGCTATGTCTTCACTGCACATGAATACGATCGTATTTTCGGTGCTTTTAGTTTTTTAAAAGCACCGAAGATACGATCTTTCCTGCAGCCCCATAGGTGGCAATAGAAAAGTCAAGCTGTAGTCTCCACAGCTCGTCTTTTCTCTGCTCATCTTTCGGCGCGGGTGTATTATACAACATGTTGTATAATACACCGGCGCTTTTAGTTTTCTTGGTGTCTTCCCGTACACTACAATTGTATGGGTGACAGCAAAAAAAACGAGAAGCGACCGTGGTTTTTGTACAAAGCGTGACAAACACCGCAGTCCTGCATCGGAAAAAAAAATGGCCACTTTCGGCCCGTTTTTTGTCCAATGCAGTAGAGACATAGCCATACATGACAGCTACTGAAATCACAAACCTCACATCTTGTATGTGTTAGTGGTAGGAACACAACCATATGTAAGCAGTGTAAAACTAGGATTACATTGCAAAACTACACATCAGGGGGTCTGAAATGAATAAAGTAATAACAACTGCAACTTAGTTCAACTTTTAACTGTTTTAACTGAAGGCAATCACAAACTTATGTAAAAACTATTTTTTCTATGTTAGTGGTGAGTCTATATGCCTTTCTATAAGGTTCTCTATTGATGGGAGATGCAGCACATCAAAAGGCAGCAGCTGTAGTGATGAAGATAGGTAAGATGCTGGAGGCTGCAGCAAATAAGCCACAAAGGATGTAGGTGGTAGGCTATGTCTACACAGCTAACTTAAAATACCATCGCAATTCCACACTGTACCACCATTTTTTTGCATGGTTTTGTGCGCATAAAAACGTGATTGGATTCTGGTTTTCCAGCGGCCCAGTACATTGGCTGCACAGGAATGCAATGAAACTCCTGTGGAATATACAATATGAAATCACAGATTATCCCAATAGTTTTAAGGGGATGGAGCTATAGCCTTTTTAAGGGCGCTACATACGAACGGGCATGACTTCACCAATGCATCATAATTGGGAAGTACCAGGACATGAATGGTTGATCTATACCCCTTGGCGTAGCCACTCTTTTTGTCCCCTGATGAACCCCTGTGGACTTGTGTAGGGGGGGAAAACGCGTCGGGATGGGGCTGCTTGCCTTGTAATTAATATATCGTGTTGGTTTAACTCTTTATCTCTATAAGTGGCATTTAGTATAGGGATAGTCATCAAGAGACAGGGCCGTCCTTTTCGGGACGCTTACTCTGTCTTATGTGAGGTAATAACATAGGGATCTATTTCATTGGGATATTTGGAATTTGATAACTGGAATCCCACTTTTTCTGACAGTGTGAGGAATCACCCCTCTGAACCAACTAACTGTGAGTAACAATATATTAAGCAATATGGACCCATGAACTATGTCTTACTAAGAAACCTCTTACATTACAATTTAGATTTTTAAAGTTTGTATGTAAACCGCTTTGAGAATTATTATATAAAGGTGTTTTAATGAATAATTAATAAAAGTTATTTTTTAGTAGGGCCCTAGATAGTGTTCTTTTTCTGTTATTTGCTTATAATTTGGGCTGCTTGGCGAATCCCCGCCACTATTGGGAGAATCTGTGATTTTGTGGAGCTATACATTTTCTATGGAAGGATTTTTGAGTATTCCCATTCAAAGAGAGGGCTGGATGGTTGAAGCCAGTGGAGTATTTTCAATCAATGAGAGTGAGAAGGACAATGAAAGTCTAGACTTAAAAACGATCTTTAATGAGCTATATGTGGGTTATCGGAACAATATAAAATCGTGGTGGGAAACCCAGAGTCTCGAGAACTACATTAAAGCCAGGATCATACCAAAAGGGCTGATGATTAATTTAAGCCCAGTGAATCGTTCAAGATCCTCTGAGGTAATTCATAAATGGGAACAGGAACTTATTGAGAGTTCCATAAGACTAATGCAGATTTTGCTAGATGAGGAAAGGAAAACTTTAGAAAGGACATCAAAACATCTGAATGAGCTTATTGAAAAAACATTAAGATTTAAACGCGACCCTGATTTTGGTAGGCGGGAGATTTTTTTACAGAACGCAGTTGAGAAATACCAGAACTCGATTAAATATAGGAAACATCAACAATTTAGTCGTGATTTGAGGGAATTCCGGGAAAACAAGGCCTTTTCATTTTTGGGTGAGAGAGATCAAACAGATACAGATATATCCTCCTCGGATCAGGAGAATAGTGATCTAGAGGGGAGACGTTTGAGACAAGGAAAGGGAACTCCTTCAGAGGAAGACAGGGATACCAACCCAATAGAAGATGGTTTCCATCCAGAAGGGGAGGATCACAATGGAGAGAAAGGTTTCCACCGATGTATGGGGCAACAACAAATGGAAATCGAGGAAATATGGAAGGCTCTGTAGCCTCCTCCTCATCTTCCTCTTCATCTATTCCCTTGACAACTTCCCAGTCATTTCCTTTTTTGGAGAAAGAACTGGGGGGGTCAGAGGCATCAGTGGGGAAAGTAAAGAAAGGGGGAGGAAGGAGGAAACAATAATAACCCCACGAAATGTAAATCAAATTATTAACCTGTCTCAACGAACTTTGACTACTGAAGAGGAGAGTGTGTTATGTAAGGGTCTGTCTTTTGTGCCTATTAACAAATTTAGACGCTTTGAATGGGTTAAAGACCTTAATTTATTCACAAGGAAACTAAAATGGTATAAACATTTCAAGATGGAAGAAAAACGCCTATGTGAAAGCCTGGGAATTGAGGGATCTGATTTGGAAGGGGTTAGGACTCTGGCAGGATTGCTAGAAGAAAATGAGGTTGGAATGGGTATGCAGGCCTATACAGACCTCAAGATTAGAAGCAACAGGATGCCCCCTCCCAATCATACACCAGAGATTGATATCTTTCTGGGTTTGGTGGAGAAAGAACTAGAAAACTTGGAAAGAAGATCCCAGGGAGGTGCTATATCATTAAGGAAAAATCTTAACCCAGGGGAGATGAAGGCACTGCTTGATCTTGAAAAGGACACAAGCATAGTCATCAAACCCTCTGATAAAGGGGGGAACTTGGTGATAATGGACCAAGAACAGTATGTTAAGATGTGTCAGGATCTCTTCAAAGATAAAGAAAATTATGCGGTCCTTAAGAAAGATCAGACAGAAATGTATTTAAAAGAGCTTGAGGTTTATATCATTGAAGCCCTGGATCTAGGGTTAATTTCTAAGAATGAGTCCCAATTCCTCCTACCAAAGAAACCCCAAATTGCCACCTTCTATTCATTGCCGAAAGTCCATAAGGGTTTATCCCCCTTAAAGGGATGCCCTATAGTCTCTGGAATTGACTCTCTCACCCAGAATGTAGAAGTATAGCTGGATAAAGTTTTAAGAGATTTTGTAACAGCGTTACCTTCCTATATAAGGGATATTTCAGACTTATTGAAGAGATTGGAGGGCATCAATGTAGATGCAGATGTAAAGCTAGCATCCATAGACGTTGAGGCCCTATACAGTAGTATACATCATGATTTAGGCCTGAAGGCCACTGAACAATTTTTGAAGACAAGGGGAGTACAATACAGAAACCACAATGTTTTTGCTTTAAAACTATTGGAGTTTACATTGACTCATAATTTCTTCCTCTTCGGACCCAGGCTCTACCACCAGCTCAGGGGCACGGCAATGGGGAGCCCTTGCGCTCCCACTAATTTGTTCCTGGGCTGGTGGGAGGAGACCCTGGTGTTCGAAGAGGAAGGTAACGAATTTACATCCCAGATTTTGTTTTGGGGACGTTTTATAGATGATGTCCTAATTCTGTGGCAGGGGTCAAATGAATCATTTAAGAACTTTGTTAGTACCCTTAATGATAATCAGATAGACCTACACTTTACAAGTGAGATTCATGAGAGAGAATTGTCTTTTTTGGATTTAAGGATATGGAAGGACTCGCTGGGTCAATTGCAGACAGAGACATACAGAAAACCGACAGCCACTAATAATCTCCTGAGGTGGGAAAGCCATCATCCCACAAGCTTAAAGAAAGGCATCATGAGAGGTCAATATTTAAGAGTAAGAAGGAATTGTTCCCAAATTGAGAATTTCTATAGACAATCAAGGGAACTTCGTGACAGATTTATGGAAAGGGGGTACCCATTGCCAGTGCTACAGTCAGCCTTTAATCATGCGGTTACATATAACCGGACTGAATTATTAACACCAAGAAAAAGAGAATCGGCTGAAGAGAAGTTTAGAATTATAAGGACATTTGATAACACCTCGATGGAAATAATAAAAATCTTGAGGAGGCATTGGGGAGTACTCAGAAGTGATACAGATCTGCACGAAGTTCTATCTGAACGTCCATTGGTGACATATAGACGGGGACGATCTATAAGGGATAGACTCGTTCATAGCCACTATGTCCCCCAGAGAAGAACAGGATCCTGGTTAGAACATAGACCCATAGGGATGTTTAGATGCGGTAAATGTACATATTGCTCATTTATTGACCAATCTAAGACCTTTAGGAGTACAGTAACGGGAAAGGCGTATGATATCCGGGACTTTGTGAATTGTTATTCGGAGGGGTGGTCTACTTGATACCATGCTCATGTAATCTCCAATATGTGGGCAAGACCCCTCAAAAGGAGATTTGGAGAACATTTAGGGGATGTTAGGAACCATCGGGAAACCCCCTTGTCCCAGCATATGTGGCTAAAACATAATGGGAATTACTCTGGCATTAAGGTATCTGTCATTGAAAAAGTGAATCAGTCGATGAGGAAGGGGGATCTTGATAAGAAATTATTGAGAAAGGAAACAGAATGGACCTTTAGGCTGGATACAGTTCAGCCCAGGGGTCTTAATGAAACACTCTATGTTGGATGCTTTATCTAAGATCATATATTTGAATGAATGGGATAAAATCCTTCCAAATGGTTATTGAAGCGAGATAGCTTTAACCCATTACTAACTGAATATCTAGTCATGAGTTATTATATTTTTTATTATTTTTGGTTAAACTTAGTGTACTCCTGCCCCAGGATAATATAATCAATGTGATTTGCTATAAATATTTCAATAATCCGGCTTTGTCCGTCAAGATTTTAGTTACTAACAGAGTAACACTGTGGCTCGGGTCTGCCATAGAATAACAGTGTTTAGCTCCAGATCAATGTGCGCATGTGTAAGGCTGGAGGGCGGAAGTTTGTCTGTCGCGCTGCCGCGGGTGGTTGGCGGATGCGCTTGCACCGAGTGATGCGATGACGTACTTCCGCCAGACGTGTCTGCAATGTATAATGGGAATCTGAAGGCGGAAGTGACATGACGCACTTCCTGCTGCGGCGCGCCGGCGCAGGAGACTTTGGCACACGCCGACATGTTGCTCAGCTGAGAATATTGGCGTCTCTGTTTGGTGAGTAAAGTTTTAAGGGGGTGGAGCTATAGCCGTTTTAAGGGCGCGACATACGAACGGGTATGACTTCACCAATGCATCATAATTGGGAAGTACCAGGACATGAATGGTTGATCTATACCCCTTGGCGTAGCCACTCTTTTTGTCCCCTGATGAACCCCTGTGGACTTGTGTAGGGGGGGGAAACGCGTCGGGAGGGGGCTGCTTGCCTTGTAATTAATATATCGTGTTGGTTTAACTCTTTATCTCTATAAGTGGCATTTAGTATAGGGATAGTCATCAAGAGACAGGGCCGTCCTTTTCGGGACGCTTACTCTGTCTTATGTGAGGTAATAACATAGGGATCTATTTCATTGGGATATTTGGAATTTGATAACTGGAATCCCACTTTTTCTGACAGTGTGAGGAATCACCCCTCTGAACCAACTAACTGTGAGTAACAATATATTAAGCAATATGGACCCATGAACTATGTCTTACTAAGAAACCTCTTTACATTACAATTTAGATTTTTAAAGTTTATATGTAAACCTCTTTGAGAATTATTATATAAAGGTGTTTTAATGAGTAATTAATAAAAGTTATTTTTTAGTAGGGCCCTAGATAGTATTCTTTTTCTGTTATTTGAATATACAATATGCTCTATATTCTGCCGCACGGCCGACGGTTTAGGAAACACTCAGTAAAACATCCGTGCTGTGCAGACTACAGCACAGATTTTCTATTGAGGGCTACACAGTGCAGGGTACGGTCGGATTTTTGGCAGATTCAATATACTGACTCTGCGAAAAATCGACCAAAATCCAGTGCTGTGTAGACATAGAGGTAGGGGTCAGTAACAGGGTCAGGTCAAGGCCACAATCTGAACAAGATGTACAGTCCAGGTAATATACTATGGAGATAATGCAGGGAGCAGAACTAAGGATCTGCAACAATAATACGGTGTGACCACCAAACTGTCCTGTCATGGCACAAATGTGACCCAAATCTTCCTAAGAAAAACTCTCTGGCAAGTTTGTTTTTTCAGATAGTAAACCTGTGGAGGTATGGTATTCCTCTGGGCGCTCAAGTTTTAAGGACTTGTGTAATACAAGCTCAAACAAGAGTGTTTTGTGATCTTGTGTGGTGAAAGTATTAGAAGAGTACATAGAGTATATTTGAACTAAGCAACTTTGTAGTATTTCTTTTTGCTGAAATATATATATACATATATATACACATCAGCAAACAGAAATAATACAATATATATATATATTATATATATATATATATATATATATATATATATATAATATATTAATATATATTATATATATAGTTGTCTATATGTATCAGAGAAACAATAACATTAGTTTCTGTTCCAGACACTCTAAGCCAGGCACATAGACATTGTAGACAACTATACTAGTTCCAGGGGCGTCGCTAGGCATTTTTATTCGGGGCTCATGCCCCGAATATAATGCCTGCTGCCCCGAATCTTTCATTCCCCAGCTGGCATACAGTAACGCAGCGCCGCATTGTTGTTCTCTATGAGAACTAAAGATGCGGCGCGCGCCGCTGGGGATTCCTGTATGCTGCGCACAGCGCAGGGTTAGGAGGAGAGCAGCGTACCTCCTATGCTGTGTGCTGGGGCTGGGAGGAGCAAGGCTGCAGTAAGTCCCGGGCGCCGGCTACGCCTCCTCCAGTCACTGAGCCCCGGGATTCGGCTCCTCCTCCTCCAGCCACTGAGAGCCCCGGGCACCCGACTCCGCCTCCTCCAGTCACTGAGCCCCGGGCGGCGACTCCGCCTCCTCCAGTCAGTGAGCCAGCAGACTTACTAGGTATTTATAGCAGTTTCAAAGCTGATTGTAAATAATACTGTCATGTCTGGTGGGGGCAATATAATTTACCTGCACAGTAACTGTCAGCTCTGTGGGTCACCCTGACCCACAGTGCTGACAGACTACAGTTATATTGATCAGCTCAATCATGGGTCAGCAGTGTATATTTGACCCATAGGGGTGATCAGTATAAGCCATATAGATAGATAGATAGATAGATAGATAGATAGATAGATAGATAGATAGATAGATAGATAGATGGATAGATAGATAGATAGATATATGCAGCTACTTTACAGGGGCACTATATACAGCTACCTTACAGGGGCATTATATACATCTACCTTACAGGGGCACTATATACAGCTACCTTACAGGGGCATTATATACATCTACCTTACAGGGGCACTATATACAGCTACCTTACAGGGGCACTATATACATCTACCTAACAGGGGCACTATATACATCTACCTAACAGGGTCACTATATACAGCTACCTAACAGGGGCATTATATACATCTACCTTACAGGGTCACTATATACAGCTACCTTACAGGGGCAATATATACATCTACCTAACAGGGGCACTATATACAGCTACCTAACAGGGGCATTATATACAGCTACCTTACAGGGGCACTATATACAGCTACCTAACAGGGGCACTATATACAGCTACCTAACAGGGGCATTATATATACAGCTACCTAACAGAGGCACTATATACATCTACCTAACAGGGGCACTATATACATCTACCTAACAGGAGCAATAAATACATCTACCTAACAGGGGCATTATATACATCTACCTAACAGGGGCATTATATACATCTACCTAACTGAGAGGCAATATATACAATTACCTGTGGGACATTATATACAGTTTCCTATCTATGGAGGGACATTATATATAGCTACTTAAGGAGGGGCATTATAAACAGCTACTTAAGGAGGGGACCTATATACTTATTTACTATAAACACTACAAAAACTATGACCATACAGAAATAGGGAACGGGTGAGGAGCTGCTGGAAAAGTGAGGATTCTAAGATGTGTGTGATAAATTCTGCAGAGACGAGTAATGACCGGGACAAGTCATCATGGCGGTCTGGGCCAAAAGGAAGAAAACAAGGGGAAGTGACCACTCCGATCAGAAAAAAACGTCATCAGTGAGTCGCTGTCTGTAACTACACTATCATTACTAATATGTCTGTAGACCCTGTGTACAACTGGTAGCACTGTGTGGTGCTTTCATGTGCTCATGCTCTGTCAGTATTATTTGGTCCTTACGCAGTGGTAGAATTGGTATTGATGTTCTTGGAATTTATGGTATTGTTATAATAACAGTATGGCAGTGATATGTGTGGTATATCTGTTCCATGTATCGGTGTATTATCTGGTGACCGTATTGTTTGGAGGTGTTACACTAGTGTACATAAATGAGTGGTTTTGAAAAGGCAATTTGTCAGCGCTGACTTTCCTTGTACAGTGACTGCTGAGATGATGGACAGGATGTATGTGAAATTTACAGAAAATCATTGACAGAAAAATATATACAGAAGTTCACAATGTGGCGTGAAAAATACTGTGTGAACCCCACTATTCTGAGCAAAACATAACACACAGGGCCCGGGCCCCGGATGTTTTAGGACCCTAGCAACGCCCCTGACTAGTTCAGTTTACTTTATGTGGTTGGGTGCATACAGTGTTGGACTAAAGTGCATTGAGCTCACCAGAGGAAATTGTTCTGAGGGTTTTTTGGACATGCAGGGCTTAACCCCTTAATAACTGCCGATCCCTCAAAGCAACTGAGAAACAAGAACAAAGCTTTTATATAGATTGATCGTGAGGTCAAGTGTTAGAGGATGTTCACACGGTGTTTCTTAGATGTGTGTTTGAATCCGGACCCAAACACGCGTCTAACCATGTGCAGTGTTTTGCGCATCACTTTTGAATATGTTTTTTGGATCTGAAAAACGTATTCAAAATGTTGTGTGAGAATACCCTTATTCCCTTACATCTGTTCTTTGCTAACCTATAGTCAGATAGCTGCAGCAATGGCAATGACAGAATAATAGCTTTAAAAATGTGCACTTGTCCATTCAGAGATGACCACAGTTTTCATGCACTCTATGTTATGCACCGAGAAGTTTAGGAAGTCTTTACTTTGAATGGTATTTGGAATCTATGGCAGTACAATCTGGCAAGACCCTTGACCGCATAAGCTGCAGGCTACACCTAGCTGGCAACTCAACAGCTAAACAGGAAAACGGTGTTTGTTAGGAAACATTATTCCCTCCAAAGACAAGCATTTTCCTTTTATGAAGCCACAGTGGCCCAGCTGTCTGAAAATTGATGCACCAGTTTTCTGTCTTAGGTTAAAACAGAAATAATGGAGTGTGCCATATCTGACATATTCCTGGAAAACTATTTTATTAGAATTTTTGTAAAAATTTTTTATTTCGGCAGTCCTATGTAATTCAAAATTACATATAAAGTATTGTCCTTGTCTAGCTGTGAGATAGAACTTCAGACTGGTAGAGCAGAGTAATCTAAATTTACTTCAGCTGATGCTCTTCTCTATATAGCCTCATTACAAATAGCAAGTAATGATATAGTGATCACTCTTTTGTTCTTTCAACAGGGATAGATTAGATTAGACTGGGCCACTAAGTCATTAGGCAATGACAGCAACACATGAAAGGAAAATAGGGTAATCTTTTTCTGCACTGGGCAAGGGGTTTCTTTACATTTTTCAGATGCTGCTGATAGTACTTACACTTCTCAGACCATAGCCGGACAGAAAGAAGGACTATTAAGTAATCCTCTCACTGATATGCTATCAGAGCCCAAAGAAGGGAAGTTAGAGAGCGTAATGGACATAAGGAAACTTAAAAAAATTATATAAAGAACACCAACCACCCAATTAAAAAAAATCCATATAATAGTAGAATATTGCTTGTTAATAGGTAAAAAGAAAAATGTTGATGGTAGTGTCCCTTTAATGAACAGACCTCAACAGCTTTATGTAGTCAACTATTTTATGGATCAATCAGGTTTACCCTTTGTTACCAATAAGATGAAAGAAGCAGAAGTAGACATCTGACTCCTTTATCCTGATCCATTAGTGACGTTCTGAGCAAATCACAAGATTCTTTATGCTGAATGACACATGTCCTGCTTTTAAGTAATGTTATACACAGACATACACAGGTGGGTTTCTTTAAAAGCAAGTGATTCATGAAACCTTCCATTCTTCTATCAAATGAAAGCCTCAACAAGCTGCGTTTTGATCTGTAATAACTTATAGTGTCATGAGTGGATGACACACCCAGGTCCTCCATCTATAGATGGCTAAGAATAGGCTTGTAATGGGCTCTAGTAGTGGCATATGTTCAGGTTCAGTTCTTGCATAGTATATAGATCTAGTATACTTGAAGATACTGCCACTTTCTACAGCCGGACCATATAGCCACATTATACAACATAAAAATGTGCATAATGTATTCTGCATAACACAACCAGAACAACGCGCCAAATTGACCAGCTGCATATATCCACTCCCTAATGAAGCAAATTAAAAAGCATATAGTGTAGTCAACAATGGATATGTAGTTGCAGGGAAGAAGATAATATATGCTTACGCATCCTTGTCTAAATATGGGGCATGCACACAGTCGAATCACATTATTTCGACCATCAGCTAAGGGTATGTTCCCGCAGCGTTTTGGATCCGATTTTGGATCCATTTTTGATCCAAAAATCTCATCCAAAAGCACTGTGTCAATCGAATCCAAAACGCATCTAACATTCAGGTGCATGTTTTGATGCATTTTGGCTGCAGCAGGATCGCACCCTATAGTTTTAAATAGGGCGTCTGCTGCGTCTTTCGGATCAAGAAGTGACATGACAATTCTTTGAACGGATCTAAAAGACGCATCAGAAAGACGCAAGTAAACATGCAACGGCGATCCCTCGTCTGAACACCGATGTGTGTTTTACATTGAAAGCAATGTAAATCATACTGCACATTGTTAGATGCGTTTGGGTCCGTTTAGGGTCCAAAACACGGATCCAAACACAAATCTATACGTATGTAAACATGGACTCAACACGCCGTTTGAACATACCATTATGGTAAGAGTAACCTCTGTGTTTTAGGATTAGTCCTTTTTCCAGTGAACAGTGGGGCACATTTATCAAGGTAGTTGCGCCAGAATTCTGGTCACAATTTGTGCCAAAAATAATGTCGTACCTGCTTTACACCACAATTACTATGTGTTTTAGACGGTTTCTAGGTACTTCTGCGCCTTGTCCGCCAAAGGGCATGACCTTGGTAAAAGGGGTGTGGCTTCACATGATAAGGGGTGTGACTTAACATTTGCCAAAATGTTGCTGTAGTTAGTGGCAAAAAAGTAAGCTAACTTAATTGTGGTAGAAAGTTAGACTAGACAGTTTAACTTCGCCAGATTTATCAACACTATAATAATTTATAAGACTCAATTTATAAGACTAACACAAATATCAGTGGCACACTACAAAACTAAGTAAAACATCAAGGTATATAGGAATTTTTTGAAAATGCATTACTGCTAAGGAAAACATGAAAAACCTGGGATCTTAGTTTACAGTTTTTGATCAAGAATTGTTTAAGCTCACCTCCCAAAAGCGTCAAGGGGATCCCAGCACAGGTGAGTCCCTAACACTAACATGTTACCTCACTAGGAGTCCATTCAGACTACAACCTCTCAGGGAGTGATAGGAACTTGCTACTGAATTATCCTGCACTGGTTTAAAAGAGGTAAGGGGAGTGCAGCAAGCCAATGAGACTGTCTAGTCTAAGGGGATGTTCACACGGAGTTTCTTAGATGCGTGTTTTGGACCCTAAATTGGTAGTGCTTTTGAATACGTTTTTCGGATCAAAAACGTATCCAAAAACTTATTCAAAAACGCCATGTGAACATAACCTAACCTTAAACTGTCATACAGTTAGATACTATTGATAAATGTGCCCTAGTGTCTTTACTTCCCGGACTAAAATTTTTGCTTACCTGGTGGGATCATATTCTCTCACTTTAAATAGGCACCACAAAGAGGGTCTGCACCCCTCCTGAGACCAAGGGATGATAGGGGAAGCACTGCTGTGGCCAGGGGCTATTTGCCTAGCTGTAATCAAAGGGAAAAGGATGTTGGAAAGGAGCTCTACCATGACCAAAAGATATAGGAAAAGCCCAGCTATGATCAAGAGTATGATAATAAAGCCAATTATTATTTTCCTTTGCAGTTTTTAAGTGCATTGCAAGCATATTTCAGCAGAAGAGGTATCCATGTGGACAGAACAGCGCCCTCATACATTATCTTGTCCTCAAAGCCTCGAAGTAGCAGACATTCTTTTCTCGATGAAGACAGACTTTTAGAGACGCAGGTAAATGCTGGTGGTTCCAAGAAGGACGTTCAGTGGGTAAGTTGGGTTTTATAAAAAGAAACAAATAATGACCCTATAAACAATTAAAGTTGGAGACAATGCGACCTATTCTTCAAATTATTACAGCCCGTTCTTATTTAGAACTGTATTCACAATTCTGCAGGCTCCAGAGCTCAAATTTCCGAGAGCCCAGAAGGATTCAGGCAATGTTGAAAGCCAAAGGTGTATTTACCAAATACTAACAGAATAATAAAAATTAACATTTTGATTTTTAGAAGCAAAACAGTAACAATGCAGTTACAGGACAAGAATCTGCAGGACTAAGCAGATGCTAAATGCTTGCAAGTCAAATTTATGTATGATAGGTAAGATAATAGTCTATAAAATGATGGTAGCCTCATGTACAAAGCTGTAGTGAGTGGTAAGATATGGAGCCTGAAAGTCAAAAGTTCAAAACATTGTTACCATTTTGCTTGCAGTGTAAATTCTATCTAAATAGCTTTATTATTGTATCAGAAGGTGATAAAAAGCCTGATGTTACCATTTTGCCATGTTATCAGTAAAGTTATCAGTTAAATATGCGCCATGTATGAGGGAGTCAGGAGTTGGAGTCAGGAGTCGGATTCGGGAGTTGGAGTCAGGAGTCGGAGTCATGGAAATTGAGTCGGAGTCGGAGCTTTGGCTCACCGACTCCGCAGACCTGAACAACACACATACATAGCCTCCTCTCCATTATCTCCTCCTTTCTGGAGCCACAAACCTATCAGACATTTTATGGTTTATTTTATGGATCTGCCATGATTGTGTCAGAAATAAATACTGCACATTTTGAATATACATGTATGGAGTCTATATGGCAGTACATAGAGTCCTATGGTTACAGACTGAATCTGTAAAACAGGAGGGAAGGCGTAATAATTTCTGACTTCCAAAGCTATACTGTTGATCAATCAGGAGTGCTTCCCCCAGTCTCCCTCTGTGTAGCCCCCAGCCATCAGGACACAAACATGCTTTGTCTCTGTCCTCACACTTCAGAAAGTAATATTCATCTTTTGACAGCTGCATTCAACTGATGGCACTGTTATGGTGGGCACAATATGGCTGACGCTGTTGTGGTGGACACTGTATGGATGGCACTGTTATGGAGGGCAACGTATGGCTGATGCTGTTATTGTGGACACTGTCTGGCCGGTACTGTTATGGTGGGCACTCTATGGCTGGCACTGTTATGGTGGGCACAATATGGCTGACGTTGTTATGGTGGACACTGTATGGCCAGCACTGTTATGGTGGGCACTGTATGATTGGCATTGTTGTGATGGACACTGTATGACTGGCACTGTTGTGATTGGCATTATATGACTGGCACTATTATGCTGGGTATTGCAGGCACCTTATGGCTGGCACTGTATGATTGCCATTGTTGTGGTGAACACTGTATGGCTGGCACTGTTAAAGCGGGCACTGTATGGTGAGTTCTGCTATGGTGAGCGCTGTATGGCCGGCACTGTTATGGTGGCCATTGTATGGCAGGCACCTTATGGTTGACACTGTTATGGTGGGAATTGTATGGCTGGCACTGCTTTGATTGACTCTGTTATGGTGGGCACTATGTGGTTGGCAATGTAGGACTGTATATTCTATTTTAAGAAACCCAAATGAACAATACATTAAAAACTGTTGCATTGTAAAATTGTATTCTGGATTTTTCTTTAAAGTAATATTTATTTCTGACACAATCATGGCACATTAACAAGATCTACCCTAGAAATGTCAAATACGTTCACTAAAAGGCCCACTTGAGGTGACAATTACCTGTGGTAGTGTTTTTATGGCTAAATCCTACATACTGAGTTTAACAGAATATCTATTCTTCTTTTTCAGTCACAAGAAAATTTATAATAATCAACATGAAGGAAGATCACTATGGACCATTTTTTTCATTGCATTATTTATTTCTATTTCAAATGAATTCATTATAGATTTTAAATGGAACTGATGTCCTCCATGGTATACATTATGTAATAAAGGTTGTATGTTCTTATGTATTCAGATAAATTGTTTTATATCTGTGTGATTGATTTAGGATTGATATATCCGGTAAATTAAATAAAAGATATTCTAATTAAATTGTCTCAAGAACAAGAGGATGAGCACTCGAAATCACAGATGAGCTTCATGATGTATATTTCATCAATCCATACTGCACAAAACACCTCTGTGGTACATCAGTTATAGTATGGTTCATCGCAACTCTACAGGCACAATCCTTTATCAGCTGAAAAATAAGCAAACTGTATCAGTGTAATAAAGGTGACATGCTGTAGATACATAAAAAAAAAAAGTACAGGTAGGCTTTGCTGTATTAGTTTCTACAAAATATATTTGTATTCTGGTCGCTGAATTACTTGTTCACACTGTTAAGCCGATTTTGCCCCTCTCCATACATTAAAGGGGTTTTCTCGCTACAAAGAGTCTATCTGTTATGATAGGGACAGTAAAAATAAGCACTTTTGCAATTGGTTTGCATTACCTAAATCATTTAGTATAGCAGCTATGAGTTAATCTGTGTGTTCTACACCTAAAACTGAAGCCTGAGGTCGGGCCACGCCCCTTTTGCTGTGATTTTCTGACTGATATTTAGTTCACCCTGTTGGGACATGCCTCCTGGATGGTGCACACCCCCCTGTGCTGTGATTGGCTGCCTGCACTCTGTGCAAACTCACCTCTGAACTTTGGAAAATAAAAGTGAAACTAGCTGCTTGTGATGGCTGTGTCTGTATAATAAAGGCTGTCTGAGCTCTTCTCTTTGCTCACCTCCCAGTGATGGCTCCATGTGAAGAATCAAAGCAAGTACTGAGTCTGTAGCTGCTAGATTCACTGTCCCCTCTTATACAGTCTGTTCCCCTCTACCGCCTGTCTGATAACAGAGGGGGGGAGCAGAGTGCATTTCTCATCATTTCAGGCTGTTTACAGCAATGCAGGTGTTCTGGTTACAAGGAGCTTGTGGAGGGAGGTGACAGCTCTGCCGGCATAAGAACTGACCATTGCAGGAGATCTGCATAGCTGTGACATCCTCTCCCTTCTACTGCTCACACATGTTCATGTGTTCACTGCTCACATGTTGATGTCACCAGTGTTCAGTGAAGGAAGACACGCCTACTGGGAGAAGAGACACGCCTACTGTGAGGAGAGAACTGCCCCTGGATTTGAAGCTGTGAGGCATAGCCTACAGTATACCCCGCAATTACGCCGGGTGTTCAGGAGCTCGGCAACCCACCGGCCCCATAGACTGTCATTAATCGTGGCGTGTAAGCGACGTAAATAAATGACATATCAATTAACTTCCTGCGCATACAATACGATCGTATTGTATACGCGGGGAGAGAAGGCGTAATCCATAGTTCTCTATGAGAACTGTGTATTACCGTAATGATTGGGGCGCATTTCGCTCGTATTAGAGCGCAGTACGCTCTAAATACATGGCGAAGTGTGCCCCAAAATAAGTCATGTGAACATTGCCTTAGAGACAGAAACAGCTCAAGTCTGCGAAAGCTTGTGATGAGAAAAACCCTTCAAATAGTAAGATCAACTACTTACTGATATGTGACATATGGGTACGCCCTATTGTCAGTAAGGAGCTATGGAGCTCACATGCCGTGTCTGCTCCATAGCCAGAATGTGCAAGCTAATTATTACAGCTGACACCCACCGCTAACAGCGGAGATTGGAGCTGGCTCTGATCCCTGCTGTTTAACCATTTAGACACCGTGGGGATTGTGGCCGTGTAGTCTAAGTGAGTGTTGACTGGTAACCATAGCAGCTGGAAGCCAACTGAAGGTTTTTAAAGCCGCTATGTTAACAATTCTATTACTTCCTGCCAGGAAGTCTTAGAACCACCATCTTGGTACAACCTGCTGCATTATTTATATAACGCAGAAGGGCGTGTAAGCGAACAACCCCCCTAGTGGACAAGTACCCTAGGAAAACTGCTTATATATATATAAAAAAAATAAAAAGTTGTATAAAAAATAATAAAAATTATTGACAAATGAAAACACCCCCCTTTTGCTATTATACAAAAAAAATTGGGTCATTTCACGTCCCAAAAAACTGGAATAAAAAAGTTATCAAAAAGTGGCGTCTATCCTAAAGTGGTATCAAAAACAACGCTCCGGCATGGGAAAAAAATGCACCATAGCTAAGGTCCATAGGTGGAAGAACAAAAAATTTATTGGTTGCAGAAAATCGCGCTGCAGAGCAAATGTAAAAAAATAAAAAGGGTTTTAGAATATAGCAAAAACTCTACAAATTTAGTATCATCAGACTTGTGGCGACCGGCAGAATACAGATGGCATGTCATTGGTCACAGAAAATAACACTACAGCGCAAAATCAAGAAATAGAAAATGTTTGTTTTTAAAGAACATAAACATAAAGAAATCCCTACAAATCACCAGAATCATAGTGACCTGCAGAATAAAGAGAACTCCATAGAAACAACCACCCCCTCCCCACACACACACACAAGCATGGTGCAAGGTGGGGTTTATAAGTACATTCTAGGTACAGTCAATGGTCCATTACAAAGTACATCTTGTCCTGCACTAAACAATTTCTCATGTGGCTATATAGATGGAGAAATAAAACTGTTATGGTTCTTGGTAGTCAGGGGGAAAAAAGTGAAGAGCCAAAAAATTATGACCGGCTGTCAAGAAGGGGTTGAAAAAATACAACTCGTCTTGCCAAAAACTAACCCTCTTATGACTATGTCGACAGAAAACAATACAGGTTATGGCTCTTGGAAGCTGGAGATGACACAATCTGGTTGTAAGCCAAATCCTCATTTGCTGTGTATGTTGCCCATAACCCAGCTATGATGGAGGGAGCACTTAGCCATCGCACTCAGCTTATCTCTTGCACTACACTCTGTAGAGTTTGGATATTAAGTGAGAACCTACACTATGGACAACATGTATGAAAACTGTCTAGCAGTAAGGCCCCGTTCACACGGTGGTTTTGGCCGCAGGTTTCGCCATGGCCAAATCCTCGTCGAACCTCGCCGCAAACTTGCGTCTCCCGATGCGGGTTTGCGGCGCGGGCGCTGGGCGTGGTCTCGGCGCGAGTGGGGCGTAGTGCCGCGCAGAGCACTCCCTGTCAAGAATTGACGGAGAGTTCTCCACACGCGCAGGTTTGGCCGCGGCCCCGAAGCCCCGGCGTGTGAATATTGACGCGGTTTCCCATAGGAAACCATGTTAATAAACTAGGCGAGATTTGGCCGCGGTTTTGGCCGTAACCGCGGCCAAATCCGTCGTGTGAACAGGGCCTAAGACTGTGATTGTTGCCCATAGTAACCAATCAGAGCTTATAGCTCATAGCAACCAATCAGAGCTTATAGCGACCAATCAGAGCTCAGCTTTCATATAGTGCTCTGGGAAAATGAAAGCTGCGCTCTGATTGGTTGCTATGGGCTCTCATTGATTGCTATGGGCTCTGGTTGCTCTGAGCTCTGATTAGTTGCTCTGAGCTGTGATAAATTGCTATGGGCGACAAAGCCAGGCTTACTGCTAGACAGTTTTCATGCATAAGGTCCTATGGGTCTCAAGTATGAAAAACTGCTAGGGTCTAAGATTTTTCTTGTTGCCCCACACACCAATCAGAGCCCAAGCAACCAATCAGAGCTCAGCTTTTATGTTTCCAGAGCACTATATGAAATGAAAGCTAAGTTCTGATTGGTTGCTATGGGCTCTGATTGGTTGCTGTGGGCAACAAAGAGTCTTAGACCTAGCCAGTTTTTATATATGTCCTTGATGTTTCCTCTCTTCTGTTTATTCCTGATTTTCCAAACTAGTGAAATGATAAATTGCAAAGAGAGAATCCCAAAAAGAATCTGCCCTCCTGTCTCCAGTTAGTCTAAGTGAGAGTATACTCACACAACATAATTTTGGAGTGTAAATTTAGACTAAGTCTACACAGCACAGTGTACCGTCGGATTTTCGGCTGTTTCAGTATTTTGAATCGACTGAAAATCCGACGGTACACTGTGCTGTATAGACAGCAATGAAAAACCCATACTGTAGTCTATATGGCACGGGTTTTTGTCCTTAGGGTATGTTAACACAGCGTTTTTTGAAGTGTAAATTCAAATCAGCTTAAAAAAATGCCTGATTAGAAGCGTATTTTGAAGCGTTTTTTGAAACCTTCTATCCCCATTGTTTCCTATGGGGATTTTATTAGCGAAAAATGCAAAGAATTGACCTCACTTATTTTTATGGCCGTAACTGCATCCAAAAAAAACTGCTCGAAATCACGCTTGTTAAATACACTTCGTGTGTGCAACAAGGCACATATGTGTGGGGTCTCGGTGATGTAGCCTAGCTTGTTACCTGCACAATCCTGCTATCATTTGGGGTTATTTTGATTGCTATATCATGTACATTCTCTTATACAACTCTCCCAAAAAATGCAGTACGGCGCAAATTACGCGCTGAAATACGTCCCAGTCATTGCCGTGTGAACATAGTCTTACATTCCAGGATAAGGCTATGTCTACACAGCGAAATCCAAAAATGATCCCACCCTTAAAATATAACTTTTGGGGGGCGTGGCTCGGCATGGCAGAGTGAAGATGTGTGCTCCTGTGCTCCTCTCCAGCTTAAGCACTATACCTGGCTAAAACCACCGCCTGACATGGGCAAAACGGGCAAAAAGCTGGGTACTCATGCCCACACTCGTTCCTAGTCCTCTCAGGGCGATATTGATCAATATTTCGGCCGTCATGCGGCCCTAATGGACAAACACAACCCGACTGCTCCCGGTGCTCCCCGGCAGGACCCCGATCAGATCAAGACGCACAAGAGGTGAGCCGGACACCCCGAAACCCACCCTGACCCTCAGTCTACCAGATATTCGGCCGCCGATGTCCAAGGTGACAGACCAATTCCCGGGCGCGCGCCAAGTCTCCTCCGGCTGGGTACTGCGACTTCACTCCTCCGTCTCCAGCTTCCGGCAGGCAACGCTTGGAGGGACTCCCGACTGCAGCCGCCCGCATCCAGCCCGCGATCCTAATGGCCTCACCTGCCCTGGAACATGGAACCCGCGGTCCAGCGCATCAGTCGGCTCCATCCTTGCCCAGCCACGGCACTGCAGCAAGACGCCCGCTACACAGGGCCACCGGACCGCGCATCACCGGTTGCCTCGCCAGGACAGGTATGCTGGGAGGGATCCCGGGACTCCTCCATAGCCCACATGACTCCCTATCTTGCATCTCACCACGGCTTAGCTGCTGTTCTGGAGGTAGCTGCAAGGGCCACTGGGGACCATGAACGCGTGGACCCTCTATCTCCATACCTCCCAGCTGCCTCAGGCCCTCAATCTGGGACTCTCAATGAATCTCACAATATGCCCCTGAATGATGGTGTGGGAGTGAGAGAAGATGCTGTCCCATCAGGTTATGTTCACATGGACACAGATATTTCTTCATCACATCATGTATTTCCCACCCCAGTGTGCACCCTGGGAGCTACAGTGCCCACATCTGAACAGCCGCTATCCCAACTGCACATTCGGGGCACGTTTGCACCCAATCCTAGTATTCGCATGGAGGGGGCCCAAGTTGCAGCTTCTTATCCTGTGAGAGCTCTCTCTGATTGTGGTCCCATCAACGATGGTCAGCCTCTCCCTCTATGCAGATCCTGCTGCAACCTTCAGGTGCTGCACCTCAGGAACTCTTGCCCAGATGGTCCACAGGTTCCTCCTGGGGGAACCTGACCCCGACCGGAACTCACTCTGGGTCACCAGCAGACCCCCGCCAAAGCCACCACCACCAAGCCTATGCCCTATCCATGTTACCTCAACTCCAAGGCAACCACATGGTCAAATCGACCCCTCTTACACAACATGTGCAGAGCAGTTCTCCGCATACCCCTGCTCCTCGTCCTCCTCCTGATGAAAGGACCACACACCGGTCCTCTACATCTTACTCTCCGCAGGACATTCTACCTTCCCTGACTTCTCTAGAAGATGCTAAACCCGTCACAGTAGCAGATTTGAAAATATTAACACAGTCGCTGAAAGCGGACATCTCCGACCTCGCTCGTCAACTTCTCGATGAATGCAAGTAAGAATTCGCTACCTTTCGTTCTGAACTTTCACATCTTGCCACTAGAGTCGACTCCATTTCTCAAGCTCAGGATAATACCTCCTCTTCGGTGACGTCCCTTCAAGGCACTGTTCGACAGCACTCCGAGCAACTGTTTGCCCTACAACAGCACCTGGATGATGTCGAAAATAGAAGTAGGAGAAACAACCTACGAATTAGAGGATTGCCGGAGTCGGTTCCATCTAGCGACCTCTTCGATGTCTTAACCAGTATCTTCAACAATCTTCTAGATCGACCACCATCCACATATATAGAGATCGATAGGGCCCACAGAGCCCTCAGACCACCGAGCTCGGATCCTCTCCGCCCAAGAGACGTTATATGTCGGATTCACTATTACGGTCTCAAAGAGGAGATCCTTCAGCAATCCAGGAAACGACGCCAACTTTCCTACAAAGATGTGTCTCTTCAAATCCTGTCAGATCTCTCACGCCATACCATAGCTCAGAGAGCCATGCTCAAGCCGCTACTCGCCATTCTGAAGGAGAGGAACATCACATACAGGTGGGGGTACCCATTCGCCCTCATTTCACGCATTGGGGATCAAACATTCTCCCGAGGACATTCCTTCCTTCTTGAAGGCCCTCCAAATTCAGAACTTTACCTTACCGGAGTGGCCATCCTTGTCATCCTCCGCTTCCAGAAACGTGCGCAGATCTGACAGCAAGGAGGACCCGACGAGACCCGGAGGGGGCCTACCCCCGAGACGACCCAAACCCTGGGGACGCAGACCTGATGGACACTCCGCCACTTCTAATAGGGGCCCAATCTCACCCCCTCCTCTGGACTCTTGAGGTTTGCTGTAGTCCTTTACCCCCGTGCCCCCCAAAATTTCTTTGGGGGGGTTTGTTTTTGGTCGTGGGATTTTACCCCCAGTTTTTTTTTCCAATCCGACAACCCCCTATCCCCAATGTTTACATGTTTTTACATTTTAAAAAATTTTAACCCAAGGTTTTAAAAATTTTTTAAAAATGGGGAGTCCCTCTTTTGATGTTTTGCCTTCCCGTTCCCCCAATAGGTGGGGGATTTTCCTCGGGGCGATTGTAAGCTCAGGGCCCCCCCTTTTTTTGCAGATGCTCCCCCTCTTAGTACTAGTTATGCTTGTTTTCCCCTTTTTCCCCACCCCCTCCCCTTTTTCCCCCCCCTTCCCCCCCCCCCCCCCTTTTTTTCTCTTTTTTTTTTTTCGCGTCTCTCCCGGGCCCCTCTTCCCCTCGTCGGGGGGGAGCCCCTTTGGCAGACTGTATTCTACATGCCCAAACCCTTTACCAGGGGAAAAATTAAAATGCCCCTTAAATTTCGGGGGCCCAAAACTCACCTATGAAAATCGAAAACTTACGTCACTTTTTAAAACCCAATAAAACACCTTTAAATGTCCCAAAAGGAGTTTCCCACTTCAGGACAGGACATGCCCCTGCCCCTAAGAGACGGGTTTTTCTTTTACCCTTTGGGCCATTTTGTTTAGCTTTTCCCCCCTTCTAAAACACGGGGGTGTAGAAATTTAGTTTATTCACAAACCCCTTTCCCACACCAGGTCCTGGATTGTGTTATGTTATAGAACCCAAATTTAAAATTGTTCAAAAAATTTCCCGTTAAGGGCCAAAATTTTTTCAACAAAAAAATTAATTTTTTAAAAAACCCCAAAATCAAGGGAAAGGTTTTCCCTTTCCCCTCAAACCCCTTCCCAAATAGGATATCCCCCTCTTTGAAAAGGCAAGGGTTTTCTCCAAAGTGGGGATTTAAATTTAAAAACTTTGGATCCAAATTTGGGGGACAACTCCACAGGCAGCCCCCCCCCCGCCATTAAAAAAGAAAAAAAAAAAACCCCTTTTGGGGCAGTATCAGCTGTGTGATGGTGGAAAATTAACAACCCCACTACAAAGGGTTTACCCCTTTTACTAAAACCCCGAAATGAAACATATACCCCGCATCAAACCCCCAAAAAAATTTTTAACAAAAAGGGGCCCTTTCCCTTTCCCTTCGATCCTTTTTAAATAGGAACATTTTTTTAAAATCGGATCTTTTTTTTTTGGGTTCCCCTCTGTGTCAAAACCAAGCAAAAACCCTTGGGACAAAAGGGACCCCCCCTGCTTTCTGTTTGTGGTTTGGGTTGAAAAGGAACTTGAATCGACATGGAAAATTTTCCCTGTCCGGCCCAAACGCAAATGAAAACCACAGCTCCCTTTTAAAAAAAGGGGAAGCACTAAAAATTCGTGCTCCGGGGTTTTTCCAAAATCAAACACTTTTCGGGTTTAAAAAAGGGGAAACCACCCAAAATCTTTGGCCTTTCAGAAAATACCCTTTCCCCTGGAATTTAACTGAAAATAAACAAGCTCAAACTCCTTAAAATTTAAAGGCCCTGCAACTGGCGCAATTAGATACAAAACGTCTCCTTAAAATCTCGGGGGCCCTTTCCCCTTTCATTTAAAGTCCGGGACGTTCTAGGGAACATGGAAATAAAAAGGGACGCCTTTTAGCAAAAAGGCCCACGAGGGAAAGTTTTTTCCTCTTTCATCCCCTTGTAAAAAAAACCCGGGAGGGGCCCCCTGGTCCACCCCTACCCCAACTTTGGCAGGAAATTTTCAAGTTTTTTTTATTCAAAATTATACAATCCCAACCCCCAAGCCCCTTTTCCCAAAAAATCACCCCCCCTCCCCTGCTCTCTCCCGCCCCCCCCTTTCAGGAAGCAATTCAGAGCCTAAAATTTGCCATTTCCCCCAAGGAAATTGAGTATTTTGCTACCCCCGGCGGATTTTCCCAGCCAAATTTTTTTTTCAATGTCTGCCCCAAAGGGGCTCCCCCCCCCGTATTGCCGCTTTTAAAACATCTCTTCCACACCCACACTTTCCTATGGCCTCCTCCTGGGCACACTTTACCGTCACCCCCAAAAGGGGGAAAAGACCCCCAAATGAAAGGTAGCTACAGACCCATCCGTTTTTTAATGTTGATCCAATTTTTAAAGCAAATTTTTGGGGCCAACCGACTAAGTTTTCCTTCCGGATTGATACACCCGGGATCAGTCGGTTTTGTCCCCGGGGAAAAGGGGCCCAGGGACAACCCCCCACCAAGAACTTTGGGCTTAATCCCCCATTCCCGACTTCATAAGTTTTCCCTTTAAATAAATTCTTTCTTTGGGACGCTGAAAAGGCTTTCGCCGGAAATTTTAAAGGTCCACCCTTACTCAGACTCTATTTCCATGGGCCCAGGTCCAGAATTCCCCTAAAAAATTCTAGCACTTTTCTTTCCCCATTGGGGCCAAGTTAAAGTAAACGGCTCTTTATCAGAAGCTTTTCCATTAAATAACGGAAATGCGCCAAGGCTGCCCCCTCTCCCCATCTTTTATGACCTCTAAATGGGGGGCCCTTTTTGGGCCCTTTTTTCCGCGCCAACCCCGACTTTAAGGGGAGTTACTTTGGAAAAGGACATGAATTCAAATGCCTGCGTTCCAAAATCTTTTCTCTATTTCCCCCAAATCCACAAACTGTTTTACCTTCCCTTTTTTTAAAATTGGGGCGGTTTAACCTGGTTAACTAAAAGATCAACATGTCAAGTTGAAGACCTAAAAAATTTCCCCCCCCCTGGGTTTTAATATCCCCCCCTGAAAGCAACTTTTCCTTTTTACCTGGCCTTCAGGTGCAATAAACCTACTTAGGGCGAAAAACCCCCTTCAACCTTAACCAATTGTTGAGTTCAACTTTCGTTTCCCCCCTCTCCCAATTTGCTCAAACTCTCCAGGGCCCGCCCGCAAGACTTTTTCCTGGTTCTGGGGATGAAAGTCCTAAAGATGTCCCCTCCTCCCAAAACCCCCTAAACCCACCAATTTAAATTTCCCCCCTCCTTCTGGCCCCCCCCCACCGCAGAAAAATTTTTTCGGATTTTCAATTTTGGGTCCATGGCCCGTCCCAGACCAAAAGAGTATGTTTAAACAGACCCAAGGACCCGGGGGGGTGAGTCTACCAACTGTGGCTTTTTCTAATGGCCCCCCGGGGCCCACCCCGCGATTTTTTTGGGCCGGTTTCATACCTCCAAGCCAAGCCCAAGGGTTTTTTATCGAAAAGACTTAAACCCTCGTCCCTTGGGGCCTTCGTTTTGGGACCCCCCAAAACCCGTGTTCTGGAAATCAGAAAAACTTTTTCCCTTTATACCCTTTTAAAACCCTGGAAAATTTACGTAAAACAAAAACCCCCGAATTCTTTTTCTTGATCCACGGGGCCCCCCAACTTCCCAAACAAAAAACAACCCGCTTTTCCCCCCTGTTTCACTCTCCCAAAAACCTTTTTTGGGGGTTTCAAAAACCCGCCCTTTGGTACATTTTCCCTGATTTCTCGGGTGATCTTTGCTCCCCAACAAAAATCATAGGCAACCTCATCAGGGGGCTTAAAAAGTTTTTTTTTTTGAATTAAAATACCAAAATCACACTTTTTATTTCTTCTATGTCTCACAAAAAATAATTTCCCAAACTGCCAAAGACTAAAATTTTTTTAAAAGCTTTGGGGGTTTTAAAAGTATCCCCCCCCGCGCCCCTTGGGTTTCAGTCCTACCCCCCTCTCTTGGATCTAAATGAAAGCGCAGTTGGGTGTCTTAATTTCCGGGCCTGGGGGAAGGAAACTGAAAAAAAACCCCCTTTAAAAGACGATCAGTTTTCACCCGGGGCTTCTACCTGACCCCTAAGGGGCGTTATTGGTTCAAGTAAGGGTCAAGAGACAGCTATAAAATTTAAATTTTCTGAGGGGTTTCAGGGTGCCCCAATTTTTGCATAAAGGGGGTGGCCCAAATGTCCCATCGACATTTGGCGTTGTGGGTTAAAAGGTGGGCACAAGTTTCCCATATTTAAATGGGGTGCCCGCGCATCAGAAATTTTTGGGCTCGATTCTCACCCCCAATCCGAGATTTTAAATGGGACTTTTTCCCCGATACTCCTGAAGCATTCTTTTTTATTTTTCCAACTCCCCTGTTCGGCCTATAAAAAATGTCTCACAAGGCATTTACTCCAGGCGGCTAAGTCAGTCATCCCACGTAAAAGGAAGACAACCACTTCCCCATCCCTGGCAGATTGGGTAGATGAGGTTGCCCACACACACCGCATGGAGGAGCTTGTTGCTAAAACGGACGCGAATATAACAAAATTTTTGCGGACTTGGGCCCCCTGGACGGAGTACCAAACTTCCACAGAATTCCGAGCTTTAACTCTTTAATCCCTTAGAGTCCCTTCGCATCTCACCCCTACTATTCATTGGCGCATGGGAGTGGGCATGGTCAGGGTGCCGGCGGCGTCGGGGGGTGGGGAGGATCGGGATGGAGAGACTCTGGTTTCCATTTTTTTTTTTTTCTTATTTTTGTTGCTTCCCCCCACCTCCCGCTCCTTCTCGTCCTCCCCATTCCCCTTTCTGTTTTAAAAGCTAAAAGGGGGTCCCAATGGCACTTTTTCACGTCCTTTAGGAACAATGCTTATTCCCCCGGTTAATAGAGCTCATTTGCAACTTCTTAGGCATCCAACTGTTGTGGACCACAAGTGACCCTTGACACATACAGTGAGGGGTCTTGCATATCTTCTATTATACAAGTTTGTTGCTTGCATTTTTTTCATAAACTTTGTAATTGACATTGGCTCCTTTCATATTTGTAGCAGCTTGTTATTTTTACTGTAATTTATCGCTTTGTTATATTTTGAAAATCCAATAAATCTTTAAATAAAAAAAATAAAATATAACTTTTATTACTAACAAGCCATAAAAAGGTCAATTAAGACAACATAGCCATATAAACATATATATTATTGATAGAGATGGGCGAATTGATTCTAATGAAGTGGAATTCGTTTAGAATTTCAGGAAAACTTCGGTTCTAAACGAAGTCGAACTTTGGGGTACTTCGGGTGAACGAAGTGTGCTTTTCATTGATAAAATGGCTGCGAGCACATGGCGTTACATGGGGCAAAGAACTCTGGGAGGAAGAAGGGCATAGCCTGCATGACATGTGCAGAGATTAAGCCAATCAGAGACCGGCGGGATTCTGTGACGTCACGCACTATATAAGTCCGGGCGCGACGCTGGGAGCTCACACTCCTCTCACTGTGCTCATCAGGGAAGGTGCTGCCGCGGCTAATAGCTCTTACTGAAGAACTGATTTTTATACAGCAATTTCTGTGGGGTGTCTCAGCTTGTCTCAGAGACTGCTTCTCTTAACGTTCTATTTCTGATTTTTTGGGGTATTGGATCTGAAATCCAGTGTGCGTCCACTGCAGCTGCATATACATTTAAATCCTATCTACTCACAGCACATTGAATATCCAAGGGGGATCTAAGCCAGTTCCTGTTGTATTTATTTAAAGAAACAGCGTTTTTACAATAAAAATACCACTTCATTTTTGGCTGCTCAATTCTTTGGCGCAATTTACATCCAGGGGTGCCACGGACCGCGGTCGCACCCACGTTCCCCATAACCGGTCACCGGCCGCGGCGCCACCCGTTCCATCCACTCACCTGGCCTCGCTCCCATCCGGTCCTCGTCCCCTGCCGGCCGGATTGCGCATGCGCGCCCCCTAGTGTGCGCACGCGCTCGTCCTTGTGAATTTAAAGGGACAGTGCGCCGGTAATTACCGACGCTGTTCCTATATAAGTGTTGCACCCACGTCACTTCCCTGCTGGATCTATGTTGCCCCGAGCCTTAGAGAAAGCGTTCCTTAAAGTGTATTCCTGCTTTACCGTGTACCAGACCTCTCGCTACGTTTCCCGACTCCGAACCTCTGCCGCCTGCCCTGACCTTCTGCCTGTCCACGACCACGAACCATTGCCGCCTGCCCTGACCTTCTGCCTGCCCACGACTACGATTCTCGGACTACGTTTCTGTACCGCGCTGCACCTCGGCCGCCATCGCAAGCAAGTCACGTCAGGGGGGACGACCTGGTAGCCTCACGCCGCAGCAAGTCCATCCCGCTTTGCGGCGGGCTCTGGTGAAAACCGGGGGCTACTTAGATTCTATTCCCTGGCGTGGCTTAACTATCATCGCTTGCAGTGGTCCGGCGGGTCCACTACCCAGCCGTCACAGCTACAAAGCTAATAGTTTGTGGTGGCTCAATTCTTTGGCGCAATTTACATCCAGGGGTTAATTAAGCATTGTTTTTCAGCTGTGGTGACTCCAAGAAACCGTCTTTTTCACCGCCAAAATATATACATTTTTCCTGTAGCCTAATTCACAAGCAAAGGTTAATTACAATTTTGTCTCTTGTGTAGCGTAAAAAACACGGCATTGTAACATGCTACAAAGCTAGTAGTTTGTGGTGGCTCAATTCTTTGGCACAATTTACATCCAGGGGTTAATTAAGCGTTGTTTTTCAGCTGTGGTGACTCCAAGAAACCGTCTTTTTCACCGCCAAAATATATACATTTTTCCTGTAGCCTAATTCACAAGCAAAGGTTAATTACAATTTTGTCTCTTGTTGTGTAGCGTAAAAAACACGGCATTGTAACACGCTACAAAGCTAGTAGTTTGTGGTGGCTCAATTCTTTGGCGCAATTTACATCCAAGGGTTAACTAAGTATTTTTCTGCAGTTGCACTCAGTAAAAGAAACTTTCTTTTTCACCGCCACAGAAGAAATTCTGTAGCATAATTCATATCCGAAGGTTAATTAAGCCTTTACATTCAGTAAAATACACAGAGTTTTTAAACGGCACATACAAGTCAATTTTTCCTGGCCATTTGTGGAGCGCAATTTATATCCAAGGGTTACCCAAGCTTGTTACTGGGTTCAATTGGAGTCAAATACAGGGTGTATATTTATCATATACAGATATCTTCATCAAACAGTGTCTGTACATTTTAGAACAAACAGTATGTCAGACAGAGAGGTGGCAGGCTCTGCACCTGCGAGTGGCAGTGGCACAAACATTCCTGGAACAGGCCCAGGTCGCAGCACAGCAAGGGGACGTCGCAGCAGGGGTCACTCGGTGAGGCCAGAACTGCCGCTGTCATCTAGCGGCCGTGTGTTGTTCAGCAACCCAAGGGTTCTTGATTGGTTGACTAGGTCATCCACTTCCTCCCAGATGACATCTGACAACCCCAGCCAAGAGTCGGTGGGAACGTCAGACACAACCCTAAGTTGGCATGGCCCGGGAGTGGGTCAGCGGCCCTCACCTGTCCTCAGCCCGCCTCTGTCCCATCCAGTTCCCTCAGCCAGAGATCTACTATGTGGTCTGGGCTCAGCGCCACTATATAGCGAGGATGAACAATTTGAGGAGGGCAGTCAGCAGCTACTTGGCAGTGAAGAAATGGGGCCAATATCCCCTGCGTCTTGCAGTAGGCGGCAAAGTATAGATGTGGAGAGTGGCATGGGAGGTCATGTTGTGAGGGGTAAGCCTCGGCATACCAAGACCGGTGATGAGGACAGCAGTAACGATGAAACACAAATAGATGATGATGTAGCCGACCGCACTTGGGAGCCGGGTGAAGCAAGGGCTTCATCATCGTCAGGAGAAGAGGGCGTCAGCTTGCGCGTCAGGCAGCGGCGCAGCCAGCAAGTGGGTTGTGTTGCCGTGAGTCAGCAGGATAGCAGCAGTGCGAGGTCGGGAGCCAAGCGGCCACGGAGTAGAAAACCCGCTTCGCAGGTCCAAGAAAGTAGCGGCACAGGGGCTCAGCGAGGCAGCGGCGGTAGTAGTCACTCAGTGCGGAGCGTTGGCGGTAAAATCAGCTTCTCGGCGGTGTGGCAGTTCTTTGCTAAGACACCAGAGGAGCCGGATATGGGTATATGTAGAATCTGTGGGCAGAAAGTGAAGCGTGGCCAGGGAGCTAACATTGGCACCACGGCCCTGCGTCATCACATGCAGCGTCACCATCCGGTGGCCTGGGAGAAACGTGGCTCAGATGTGGTGGTCCATCCTGCCGCCACAGAAGCAGCAGCGGCCAGTGGCACGCATGCCATTGCAGCCATCAGGCCCCACCACCTCTGAGAAAGGAGTGTTTTTTTTTACACATTCCCGGCCCCCAGTGCTCCTGCTCCTCGCTACTATGGCCCAGCGTCATTCAGAAAGGCGATTGAAAAAGAGACAACAGTAGCGTCCAACCACCCTAAGGTGACAGCTGACCGTGCTCCTTTTCCAAGTTGTTTGTACTTCAGTCCCTCCTTTAAAAATGGTGGCTCCACCGTTCAGAGAACTAATGGCTTGTGCCGACCCGAGAGGGAGAGTTCCAACCGTAATTTTTTTTCCCAAAAAGGCATCCCGACTTCATAAATATTAGAACAGAAAGTGGCCAGCCCTTGAGCTTATCGGTTTGTTCCAAGGTGCACGGCGCGCGGAGCTGGGGGTGTAACTGGTCAGGGCCAGTATATGTCCTTAGGCCCACTGGGTAATGTGCTTCCTGCCCGGGCACACCAACAACTTGGACAGGAGACGCCGCTTTTCCTCCACTTTTCAAACTGGGCTCCTGCGCCAATGTCCACCCCCTCCTCCCCCACTACCATCCCCATTCAGCCCCCACAAGTACTGCTCCTCAAAACCCACATGTGTAGGGACAGCGGTGTACCCCGCCTACACCGGGCTTGCCTGGGGGCGAACAAAGTCACACAGGGGAAAAAAGGGAAGCTCCGCGTCATGCAGCAAAAAAGGTGTGGCTTTCCCCGCCCCAACTGCAAATGGGAACCACGGTAAAGGAAATGGGAGGAACAGGGTGTTCGCGCTGCCCCGAGGGGGATGGTCCAGCCCCCTGCATGGGCACGTGTTCAATCTGGTTGTGAAAAGGTTCCTGAAGTCTCCAAATTTTCGAAGATTCTAAAAAATGGCCAGGAAAACTGTGCATGCACTTATCTACAAAGCCGGAACCCCCCCGAGTTGCGCGGCGAAAGGCCACCCCCAAAACACACTCTGATATGCATTTTTTCCCCCCGTTTAAAATTTCCCAGCCTGCACAGGGGGGTGGACCGATGTTAAACAAGAAAGGCCATTAACGTTTTTTTGATGACCCGGGCGGACGGGAGTACTCCCCTGTTTTACTTTGATTTAGCCAGTGGCAGCTCATGCGTGACACCTGCGTTTGTTGAGGCCATTCGAGGGGGCCCCGTTTTTTGCAGTCCCGGACTAGGGATGAAAACGTCTTTCCATGTTCATGTCCTGGAACAGATGTAAAAAAAATCTGTCGGGGGAAAGGGGACGGAGATGTGGCGATACATCTCGCGGCCAATATCCGCGGGGGACTGAAATGGAGGAGGAGGGGGAAGAGGAATGGAAGAAGATTGTTGGGAAATGGGGGTTTTTTTTCCACCCAGGTGACAAGAGAGGGGAGAGGAGCAGCTGGAGGGGGTAGTGGAGATGAGGAAGAGGGGCGATGACCCCAAGCACTGGCAGTATCAGTCGAGATGGGGAGGGACCCCCCTTGAGTCACTTGTGCAGATGGCCCGCAGATTTTGTTTTTGCCGGGGCTTGACAGCCGAATAGTAGCATCGGCGAGGGGTTTTTGTCTCTCACCCTATTGGGGGCCCTCGTACCCGGGCCAAATGGGAGCCTTTTTTTCCGCTATTGAGGGGAGGACAATTAAAACTATAGGGAAAACCTCCGTAGTAGTTGGCCGTGCCATGTGCGGATGTCCCTCTCTGACAGGGCTGACCAGGGTTCCTCACGTCAGTACTACTGCCGCGGTGCTGGGGGGAAGGTGGGGGGGTGGAGGGAAATACCAGCCCCCCACAGCACAACCTAAGTTGGAGTCCTGATGAGCGCTTCCCCAACCGCCCCCTGGAGGGGGGGGCCCCCCATAGCAGCAGCAGAGGACTGGACATCCCTGAAAACCCAACAGGTGGGGGCCTACTTGGAAACACCTTCCACCCCGTTAGGGGGAGGGGTATTGGGAAAAAAATGGGTGGGGGGAAACTTGCCGAGTTTTGCGGGGAGAAGCTGTCCTGCCCGTCCGTAGTGTGCCTGGGGGTTTCGGGGCGGGGGGCCATCGTTTCCCCCCAAAGGAGAAACCCCCGTCCCCCGGGAAAAAAGTGGAACGACTGACCCTTTGGTTAAGATGAATCGGCGTGGGGGCCAGGGATTTACACACCCCAATGCTTAAAGGGGCGCATCTTGGGGAAATACCTGCCCCACCCTTTCGACCGCCACCCGCCCGTTTCCAAATAGGACATTTTCCCCCATCGCCACCAATTTTTAACCCGGGAGGGTTTGCCAACCCCACCCCCCAAAAACCCCTTTTAGTGGCCACCATGACCTCTTCTGCCGGCTGGGGCCCCCACCACTGGCACGGCCCACTCTCGACCTGGGGTGTTAAACTTGCCGCCATACCAAATTCGGATTGGGTTTACTTGGTGGCCTACTCCAGTTTTTGAAATCTGAAGTTTGATTGTGCCACGGCCTGACCTCGCTGGCACCGTTTTAACCCCTTCCACACCCTGTGTTAATTTTTTTTGCCACTCTGTGGGCCTGCTTTCTGTTTTTTTGCCCCCCTCCAGAAGTCTTGTGCACTGCCTGACCCCATGCGCTGCCCCCGTGACCTCCACTCTAGTCTTGTGCCCCCCTTGCCCCCTCCTGGGGCCACCCCCAGTGTCATTGTTTGCCACGTCTGACCCAGGTTTTTGGTGTGCCGGGGACCTACACTGGTATTGTCCACGGGTCTGACCTCTGTGCTGCGCCATGCCCCCACTCCTGTCTTGTGCCCCTCTGTGGCCTACACCTGTTTTGCACCTCCAGTGTATTGTGCACTGTTGACCCCTGCTGCTGCTGTGGCTGCTGCCGTGCCCCCATCCTGTATTGTGCCACTCTGGGGGCCACTCCAGTTTTGCCACCTCCAGGGAAAATTGTGCCACTTCTGACCTCGCTGCGCTCCGGGCCTTCCCCTTTTGGCCTTTTGGTTGTGGCCTACTCCAGTTTTGCCACCTCCGTGGAATTGTGCCATGCCGCCCCATGGCGCTACCGGACCCACATGTTCAGTGCACTCTGTGGCCCATTTATGCCCCCTCCAAAAGTCCTTGTGCCCTGCCTGACCCCTGCGCTGCCCCCCGTGACCTCCCTCCGGGCATTGGCCCCTCTGGGGCCCCCCTTTTTGCCCCCGAATTTTTCTTGTGCCCTTTCGACCTTGCTGCTGCTGGCGCTGCCCGGACCCCCACCTGTGTTATTGTGCCATGTCGACCTCATGCGCCTGCCGTGCCCCCAATCTGTCATTGTGCCACTCTGTGGCCTACTCCAGTGGACCCTCCCGAATTGTTGTGCCCTGCCGAATATGCCCCTGCTACCGTGCCTCCACAAAGTGTTTTTGTTTTTGGGTACGTTTTGCCACCTCCAGAAAATTATTGGCCAAATGCCTGACCCCTGCTGCGCCGGCCGGGACCTCCAACCCGTCATTGCGCCCTCTGGGCCTCCTCCTGTTTTGCCACCTCCGAATGTCTTGTGCCCCTGTCCCGACCATGCTGCGTGGGTGCTGCCGGACCTCCCCCACGTGTTATTTGCACTGCTGAATCATGCTGCTCTGGGCCGGGGCCCCCCACTCTTGTCATTGGCCCTCCCGTGGCCTGCTACATTTTGTTCCACCATCCGAAAGTCTTGTGCCATGCCCTGATCATTCTGCTGCCCCGCCACCCCGTCTCAATCATTGGACTCTTTGGCTTGTTTTTACCTCAGGCATTTTCCCTCCGATCAGCTCTGTGGGTCGGGCCCGGCCTCCCATGTGTATTGGCCACTGTCTGCCTCGCTGCTCTGCCTGCCTCACTCTTTCATTGTGCCACTTGGGGCCACACGTTTTTCACCTCCAAAGTCATTTGTTATGTTGACCTTGCTGTCCCCTGGCCGCCGTGACCCCCAACGTGTCGGCCCTTCTACCCGGGGGTGTGCTCCCTGCCCTCCACTTCTGCATTGGCCATTCTGTGGCCTTACTCCAGTTTTTCCCCCCTCCAGAAGTGATTGTGCCCCTGCCCCTGACCTCATGCTGGCTACCGGACCCCCCAACTGTGTTATTGTGCCCTCTGTGGCCTGCTATATTTTGCCCCCCAAAAATGTCATTGTGCCACTGCCGACCTCATGCTGTGCCGCCGTGCCCCCCACCTCAGTCATTGTGCCACTCTGTGGCCCCCTCTGTTTTGCCACCTCCAGAATGTCTTTGTGACACTGTCTGTCTTCATGCTGGTGCTTTGGCTGCTGCCGTGACCTCCACACTGTGTCATTGTGACTTTTCTGACCTCATCTGCGCTGCCCCTGCCCTCCACTCCTGTCATTGTGCCACTCGTGGCCTTTACTATTTTGCCACCTCCCGAAAAGTCATTGTGCCCGCCTGACCTCAGCTCTGCTGCCCTCCCCTCCCCCCTCTGTCATTGTGCCACTCTGTGGCCCCCTCCTGTTTTCCCGCCTCCAGAATGTATTGTCCACTGTCTACCTCTGCGTGTGGCTGCGCCGTCACCTCCCCCAAACCCGTCACTAATGTTCCACCTGGCTCTGTTGTTTTTTTTCCCGCTTTCGTGGTGACTTTATCAGGCTACATTCCGCTTGAGTTTTTTGGCAGTTTGCCCTCTTTCGTGCCAGGGGAAATTTTTTAGTGAAGCGATTCTAAGGCGGGGGCAGTCATGTGCGTGTCATACTAAAAACAACATTGTTGAAGACCAAACCAAGCTCCCTCTGCATTTTAAGCATGGCACAAGTTCTTTTACCCCTGCAGGCTTGTGCAGCCTGGAAATGTGTTTTTTTTGCGATTCGTGCCGAAGAAAAACGGACCGAAACTAATTTTGTCCGGGAAAATTCGGGGAAGTGACCGAAAACGGGGAAATTTTTTTAGAAATTGCCCATCTCTAATTATAGACGACAAAGACAAAATTCAAAAATGATTATTTGAAAATTTAACACTGTTGTATATATTATTATATATATAATTTTTATTTATTTTTATATATATTTTATATATTATATTATTATAAGGTAAATCCACGAGTAAAAAAAAAGGGGCACACAAAAATAAATTTAAAAAATATAAAACTTAGAAATGCCCGACAGCACAGATAAAGGTGGATTTCCTTTAGTTTTAGTATTTTGAAACCCCCTAAAAAAACTGACCTTTTGCATGGCCAATAGAAAGAACTAACTGTAGTCTACACAGGTAATTTTTTTAAGCTCGTTTTCTGGCGCCAGCGGATTTAGCAACATGTTGTATAATCCACCAGCGTTTTCAGTTTCGTTGTCAGTTTCCCATATAATCAAATGTATGGGCCAACGTCAAAAAACACGGGAACCAACCGTGTTTTTTGCAAAAACAGTGACAAGAACCGCAGTCGGGCATTGGAAAAAAACGGTCAGTTTACGGACGGTTTTTGTCCGATGCTGTGTGGGCCTAGCCTATGTCTCCACTGCACAGCTTTTCGTCAATTTTTTCAGCATTTTTCGTTTTCTAAAACTGCTGAAAAAAATTCAGAAAACAGGCATCATAGATTTTGGCTAGGTGCACACTGCGTTTGACCATCCATCAAAATGTATACGTTGAACGTATGCCAAACATGCACTGTTTGGAGCATACGTTTGACATTTGGGGGGGGGGGGTTCTATTTTTTTACTAGTGTTTCTATTGGCTGTCACCTGTCTTTCCTTGCTATTTCATTGGGTAGCTTTGTTTATCTATTTTATGATGGATACAAACGTATACATTTGCAACATGGGCACAAACACTTGGATCCGTTTTCAATTTACATACATTGTAGAAAAACATATACTGTAAAATATACTTTTTTTAAATTTGAAAAAGCGCAGAGCCCTGCGTCCGCCACCCGTTAAAATTATTCGCATGTTTGTCAATGCACGTCACACATCCGTCCATCTACATGACTCAATGCAGAAAATCTACTATTGAAGTCTTTGTAAGACGCCACACTTTTTTTAGTGCGGTTTTTGGCTGTTTCTGCCGAAAAACTGAACAGGTGTCTAACAAGATAAATGAATCTTGCATACATTAAAAACTGCCCAAAAACAGTCCAAAAAATGCATAAAAAAACCTGAAAACCACCCCAAAAAATTGTCGAAAACCCAGCGGTTTTGAACAAACAACTAACGTTAAAAGCAGTTTTTAGGTTTTGTTTTTCGTTTTTTGTCCAATGCTGTGTAGACCTAACACTGCAAGTGCCAGGAGTGTACACTAAAAAGTGTGGAGGAGGGGAGAGCCAGGAACAAGTAACCTGAAAAGGAGGGGAACATCCAAGGAGAAGAAGGGAAAGGGGGGACATCATTTTCATGTTCTGCTGAGTGGAGCCCCCTTCTCCTGTATGCTGTCATTGTACAGGACAGCACAGCATAGAAGATAACACTCTCCACATTCAAGTAACTGACAGCAGCTGGGTGGGATTCCTACTGTGCACCCCCTCGCCGACAGGCGCCCTCTGCCTACTCGTGGTCCCGGTTGCCACAGGAGAGTAGTACCGCCTGTAGAGCACGGGCTGCAGCATGCCCCCTGTGCACATACACCTCACACAATGGTTGGAATATGGAAAACATGATAGATAAATTTGAAGAGAAGGGATACAATAGAGAACAATTAGTGAAAGTAGGGGAAGAAGTTGCTAAGATGGATGTCCAGAGTTTGAGGCAAGTAAAAGAGAGAATTAAAAAAGGAGGACAAGAAATACTCTTTGTTTCTAAATATAATTCCCATTCTAATATGATAGCCAGCACTATTCGTAAATGGTGGGGTATTCTACAAAATGACCCTAAATATGGTAAACTGTTCTCTATGCCACCTAAAGTTGTATATAAGAAAGGGAAAACTATAGGGAATGATCTCATTAGAGCAGATATCCTCAAAAATAAACAACAAAGGGTTAATACATTGAATAATCAACAGACAGGTACATTTGCATGCTTGTCATGCCAACACTGTTCTGGCATAATTAAAGGACGAGAAATCTTACATCCTACAATGGGCAATAAGATTTACATAAGAGGATATCATACATGCGATTCTAAAAACGTTATATATTCCATCAAGTGCCCCTGTGGAAAATAATATATAGGACAGACATCACGAAAGATCAAAATAAGGCTCAATGAGCACAAATGATGCATAAGGAACTTTAAAAGCAAGACAGAAGATGATGCGGTAACGCATCCAACCAATACTGAGAAGTTTGGAGAGACTTCTCTTGCTAGGCACTTTAGGGAGGCTAAACATAACATCAGTGAACTACGTTGGCAGGTGATTGAACAAGTATACTGCCCTGTTGAACAGCAATTAAAACAGAAACTTCTTAGAAGGGAAGTATATTGGATATTCACACTAGACACACTAGTACCAAAAGGTCTTAACGAAGATTGTAATTTTAATGTATATATCTAAGTGTATGATTTTAACCTTTATATATTTGTATGTTGTATAAACACTGTCTTTTCATTACGTCATAATAGGATATAAATAATGTATTGACTATTCTGTGAGCACGCTTGAGGAAGGGGCGGAGCCCCGAAACATCGCATACGGCTGCACACACCTGAGCAGATTGCTTCAGGTCTGAGAATGGACTTACCTTAGAACGCCATCCACGAGATCTATGGACTTGCCGCTTGATACTCCAGCCTTGGAGATCTAAAACCGCAAGTGCACTTTTCCTCATATGTTTATACAAGTTTTAAAATATGTTATGGCTAAAGAAGATGCCTGAATAAATTTTTGCATGAAGATAATACTAATATTTGGAGTGTTTGTTGCTGTTGTTTGCAGCTCATCTAGCGTCATAGAAAAGCCGACGGCGCCGAGGCAGGAAGGGCTTCAATGGTTGGTGTGTTGACCTTGCTACAATGGAAGACCCTGGGAGGGCTGCAGTAAAGTCTCCATTCTCTTATGTATTAATAGATAATAGTCTCCATAGTAGCCCAGGGGTCTGGTCTCTGCTCTGGCTAAAGTGATGCTGTAGGTTCTGGTCAGGAAATTGTAATGTGTAGACTTCTGTCTGTATAAATCTTTCTCTTTGCTCCCCTCTTCTCTCCATGTGTTCTGTTCTCTCCTTCATCCCCAGGTCTCACTATCTGCTGAGTGCATAGATCTGATCACCTACTGCTCCTCCAGTAGATTACATGGAATGGGCAAAATGTTCAATAACCGCTTTTGACTTTGCTGCCTTATGTGTTCTAGCAGAAGCTGAAGGTGTGTGTGTGGTTTTTGGGAAGGGGAGTAGTGTGTGTGTGTATGTGTATGTGTGTATATATATAGTTAAAGTAAACCTGCTGTTGAGCCCTGAAGTGACTCCATTTTGTCTTTATTTATCTGTTGCTTTAAGATGTTTTCAAAATGAAAATAATGTATATACCCCTTGTATTATTTTTTGCAGGTACCAAGAAATAAAATAATGGTGGTTTTTTTCCCTTTTCACGTGTGCTGTTTTGGGGAAAAGCACAGATGTCAATTTTTAAATTTGGGAAAAAGGGCAAGAAAAAAACCTTGATACTTAAGGCCCTGAAAATTTTAAAAAAGATGTTTTTTCTTAGTTTGGGCCCAAAATTTAAAGGGTTTTTAGGTTTTTTTTTTTAAAAGTTTAAATTAATTTGGTTTTTGCCCCGTAAAAAAGTATGAATTTTAATGTAGGCCAATGATTATTCACCACATACTATTTTTCCCTTTGGTTAGGGTGGGTTGTAATTTAACCCTTTAATATCATGTAAAAAATCTGTCTAAAAAATAAAGGCCGGGGGAGTGGTTTTTTGGGAATTTAAACCCTGTGACTCATCACTGCTTTCCTTTGGGGTTTGGCGCTGGCAGCCCACCGAGGTTTTGGGGACCCCCCTTGGGAGTAGAAAGTTTTGATAAGTTATTACTTAATTTAAAATTTTTAATATATAATTATTATATATATTTATATATATATATATATTTTTATTTAACTAAGGGGCATAAGTGAAGGGGACTTGTTTTTTGGGGTACAGGGGGTTTTAAAAAAGGGGAAAGGTTTGGTTTTGGGGGTTTTCCCCCCTTTTGGGCAGGTTTTGGTTAAAGGTCAAAATCCTGTGAGGTTATTTTCCCCGGGTAAAGAAATTTTAAAAAAAGCGGTGTCAGGGGCCCGCAATCTCCCTCAGCTGGGGCTGTGACTAGGAGCTGACCTAAGCCTGTGAGTTTACACTAAATGGATGCAATGAGCTGGGATGTGACATAAAGGTGCTTTCACACAGCGCAGTTTTGGTGCAGTTTTAACTGCGCGGCAATTAAACTGCCTTTATGACCAGCAAGCTTTTTGCACTTATCTCAACTGTTTGGAAAGTGAGTAATCAGTTAGTGTGTTTGTATCCACAAGACTTCAAACACAGTAATTGATTACTAACTTGAAACACCTTTCGGAACTATTTAGACAACTGAAAGAAACTTGCTGGTAATAAGGGTGCTTTTCACACGGTGCGTTTTTGGTGCATTTTTTGTGCATGAAGGCACAGCAATTAATGCTGTACATCGCTGCACAAAAATCACATCAAAAACCGTAGTAAAATCGCGGTAATTACCGCGATTTTTGTGCAGCAATATACAGCATTAAATGCTGTGCCTTCCTGCACCAAAACTGTGCTGTGTGAAAGCACCCTAAGGCTATGTTCACACGGCTTAACTGCGGGACGTAATTACGCCCCGCAATTACGCCGTGTGGACGGGGGCGGGAGCGGGGGGCCGGCACTTCACCGGCCCATTGACTTGCATTACCAGCGGTGCGTATACACCGCTGGTAATTCACATGTCACTTATCTCCCCGCCCAGCGGCTTCGCCGAGCAGGGAGAGGAGACGTAATCCATAGTTTTCTATGAGAACTGTGGATTACAGTAATGACTGGGACGTATTCCAGCCGTAATTTCCGCACTTCGGCGCGTAATTACGGACCAAAATATGGCCCATTTTAAGCCGTGTGAACGTGCCCTAAGACGTGATTCAAACCTCACAACAGCTCTTTGGTCCTCACATTGCAGCTGAGAAATGCAAGCAATGAAACTTCTTGACTTAACCCCCAACGAAGTGCTCCAGTTAGTTATAAAACCTCCTTGGTTAACGAAAAGCGTTTTGTTTTTTTTTTGCTTGCAATGAGACTTCATTTATTCCCTTTGAGCTCTTTGTATATAAAATGTTGCGTAATCAACTACTGTTTTTTTTTTCCCACAAGGGTATAAGGTTGGGATCACTCATCACATTGCTTATTTGTTTATTTACATTTAGGTGGTTTTGTAAATGTTAGTGCAAAGCAACTGAAATCAATTACAAAACAATCTTCCTTCAGCCAACACCTGCAGTAATGTGTGAACATGTCTTAAGACGGGAATCGATCACAACCAGGGCCAGGACAACAGGTAGGCAGCTGCCTATGGCACCACTTCATCCCAGGAAGAAAAGGAGGTGCAAGAAGGGATGGATGGGCTGAATTTTCTATTACAGAGGGTGCTATAAGCCTTATTTAGCTAGGGCACCAGAATATCTTGTCCCAGTCCTGATCACAACATCTTTCTAAAGGTGCTTCCACACAGTGTGTTTTTGATGCGGTTTTTGTGCAGAGATGTACAGCATCAATTGCTATGCCTACACAAAAAAAGCATCAGAAGAACGCGTCAAACACACTGTGTGAAAGCACACTAAGTGACTGAGGAAACTGAAAGGTGCTGATAACCCCTTGAGCCAAACGCCTGTAAAGTATTTACTGACCACTTTTTATTTTTTATTCTTGTGTTTAAAGTCATATTTTTATTTATTTTTTCAATGACACCATTATGAGGCCTTATTTTATGCAGGAGAAGTTTTACTCTTTGGAGGAATAGTTTAGGTTCACTTATAAATTATTTTGGGATTTTGTTTTGTAAATTTTTTTATGGCATTCTTATGTCACACTTCTTAGATTAAATCTACAGGTTATTACGGTCATGTGGATACCTTATGAGTAGGTTTTTTTGTGTAATATAAGCACAATTTTAACATGGTAATAAGGCCGGGAAATTACTAGCCAACTTGGTACGGGGGAGGAGACCCAACACTAACATACTGAGTATGGTTGACGGAGAGGGCAAAACATCTACCAACCCTAAGAGAATTAACACTATCTTGCAACAGTATTACTCCAAGCTGTATTCCCAGCCCCCTTATGAGATTAAGAGAGGCCAGGAATTTTTAAAAGACCTAAATCTACCAAATATTTCCAGTGAAGATAAGGACTTTTTAAATGGAGAGATTACAGAGGAGGAAATCTCTGGAATGATAAAGAGTCTTCCATTAGGCAAGGCGCCTGGTCCCGATGGCTTCTCTAGAGACTTCTTTAAGCTATTGAGAGAGGAAATCACACCCATGCTTAGAGAGGTATTTGAAGAAGTCATTCGTTTGGAGAAAATGCTTCCGTCAGGGGACATAGCATATATAAAAGTGTTACATAAACCAGGGAGGATAGCCACAATGCCAGATTCCTATAGGCCAATTTCTCTGATTAACCAAGATGTGAAAATTATGTCGAAAATTATGGCGAATAGACTTTCTTTGATTCTCCCCAAGCTTATCGGGGATCATCAAATGGGGTTCATAAAGGGGAGATCGGGAATTAAAAACAAGAATGCTAAGACTGCC